>JAIPRN010001202.1:0-51687 GCA_025469175.1 Geopemphigus sp. TES_GeoC_2020 | reverse complement strand
CGTCGAATCCACACGATGTGTGTGTGTGTGTGTGTGTGTGTGTGTGTGTGTGTGTGTGTGTGTAGTAAATATGCTATAACCGTGACCACAAATAGTGTAAAATATATGAGTAAATGGTTATTCAGATTTTACAATTATAAATACTATTATGGCATTGAACAAAATACGGCGGAAAAGGGAAGAACTGTTTCAAAAATATAATTTTCTTCTCTTATAACTAAGAATCATTCTACTAATAGTACCAACATCTTTTTGGGATTCTTGATTTTATATTTTTTTCGAAATATTAATTAATTATATGTATTAATAATATAAAAATGAAAAAGAATAATTTTTAAATAAACACAATAGACTACAACACACTAATAATTTTTTTCTTTTTTTTATTGATACGTAAATACATATTTTTGTATATATTTTTTATAAAATTATTTTTAAGCATATTTTTTAAAAAAAACACATCGTTATAAAAATAATACAATATTCGTTTCGTTCAAAATTTAAAACCGGTAAAATTGTGAACATATTTGTTTTGGACAAACAACCTTCAAAGTAATTCATTTAAGATGATATCTACAGCACTCGTGGATTGCTACTTCTTTTTATTGAAGTATACCGAATCGAATTAATTTATACAAATCATAAATTGAAATTTGTCTTTATTGTTGTAAGTCCCGTGTTGCAAGAAAAATATTATTTTTGCCCTTGAAATAATTTATTTGTAATGGTATAATTTACACTATGCACTCAAAACAATACTTTAATAA
Source organism: Geopemphigus sp. TES_GeoC_2020 (assembly GCA_025469175.1). Classification (NCBI taxonomy): domain Eukaryota; kingdom Metazoa; phylum Arthropoda; class Insecta; order Hemiptera; family Aphididae; genus Geopemphigus; species Geopemphigus sp. TES_GeoC_2020. The sequence continues at coordinate 50,920 of JAIPRN010001202.1, read as the reverse complement.
TTAAACATAATTCGACGCTTACGTAAAAATCATTATATAGTTTGCGTTTGTTTTACAAAAAATTGTAAACAAAATATTTATTAAACAACGTTTAACTAATATTAGATTAGGTTTTATATCTACATAATTGTTTCGGCTTATTATACTACCGAATAATTCAATTATTCCATAATATATATATATTTATCGTAATTATATTAATCTTTAAATAATCTACTTTTCAATACTATCGCCTATTTCATGAAAATGTATTATGTATAACTTATATTCCATACGCCCAGCATTTAAAAAAAAATATTAGTTAGTTTTTTAATTTGTTTAATTTATAAATTTAATTGTATAATTTAATGGTTACAATTTCTGAGATATTGATTATTTGAACTATGACAAATATTGTAAACTTATACGCGTAATATTTAATCATCGACACTGCTATCTAAACTGCTCAAATTAGAGGATACGTAATAATTAGTATAAATAATTAATCATCGCTACAATTATATGATAAGAAATTATTTTTAAATAATAACAACCTAAATATAAAAATCGAGTTAAAATAATTAAGTTGGTACTTATTTAATATACATATATATATATATATATATAGGTACGTCCAACGTCCTTGGGACAAATTTGTTTTGAAATTACGTTTTACTTTAAATTAAAATCGTGTTGCGTTTAACTATTTATGGAATGTTACAGGTTCCGTTTAAATAATAGGCAGGTCCTTGGTTGTATAAAAAACCGTTCGGATTTCTTAGAGCCGTTGAAACGTTTGGCTATAATGTACACCCAAGCATCAGACCGAATGTGAAAATTACATAAATGCATAGTTTATTAAATTATTACGAGAATCGCGTTAACGCGAGTTCTTTTGAAAGACGAGCGACGAAAAGCGGATTGAATACTTAAACTTTCGTACGTTTGCCCGCTTATCACATTCCGTACTCTACAAAGCTAGCGAATCTATTTGCACGCAAACGTGTACACGACTCCAGAAAAAAATTCGTTTTGCGCACCGTGGTAAGTTTTCTCTTTAAAATCGACGCCCTTAACTGGCGGAATACTAAGAAATAATAAATCCACAAGGTTTCCAGCTGAAAATTTAAGCGTATTTATATCTGACGATTTAGAAATTGCCTGAGTATTATTTCCGAAACGCGGAATTGATTAAATTGTATTTGATTATTATATTAATTCGATATATCTCTAATAACGTACAATTCGTGTTTTACATTAAAACGATTACACGAGCTTGTGTAACTTTCTACGTACGTAATAATCTTAATATATTATATGACGATCACCGAAATTTCACAATTTGTGCGTATACAAGTTCGTGTTATACAGTAAAAATATAACCTAACATTCGGGCAGTTTCTCCAAACCGTAACGCCGAATAATAACGATCGAACGAAATTTTTGTGCACGTTTCAGCGGACGATGTAGGTATTTTTCAATATGATTAATGTGGCTAACGGAGGTCAGGGAGGTATCAAACGAACAATTGCGTACTTACACGATTGTCGATTATCGTGTTTTTATAAATACGATACCACGAACGTTTCTCTACGTATACGAGCGATATTTTCGTTCCCGGGGAACGAAGTTGCGTTTTTTTTCCACATATTTAGCCACGGGCGAATCAGCGGCGTTTACCACTGACCTTCGGCGTGCAAATGTCGATAGGGTTGCGGCCGAAAACGGCCGAACGGCGCAACATAGGTCCAGAGGATAATATAAATAAATAATAAGCGAGATTTTCCCGGCACACGTGTTACGTCATCGCAACACCGTTCATTGACGACGGGTAAAATGATTTTCCATTCATCGTCGCTGCGGCGTTCGGGGAATATACGCGAGCAAATCGCCGTGACTCTCGTGTGTTACTCGACGTTTCGTACACGTTTTCGCCGCGTTATTAACCGTTTTCCTAAAACAAACGTAGTGTATCCCTTTACTCGACATCGTTACGAAGATATTGTACAAAAAAATGCGTCGAACGATATGTAATATACACACGCTAAATCACACTTATCGACGATCGCGACGCGAATTGTTCGGCAATTAGGGTGTTCGTCATTCGTTATGGAGCATTCTCATCGATATATTCGTGGGCACGTATTCGTTCGTTCATCTGACCGACAGGATGGTGATGGACCTAAGGGATGGGTGAGATTTATAAGAATTTAACTCCCCCTTCACGACAAAATATAATTCGTATTCAATTTTAAATGGAAAATTCTTGACGAATATGTAACCCGGTGTACCAAAAGGGAGGGCTTAGGTGTCAAAAAACTAACGACTAACGAGAAACTTACGAACCGAGTTGTTTACTTTTAACAACCATTTTCTCGAAAACTAGTTTTCGAACGTAAGCCCCCAGAACACGTATTTATATATATAGACTTATTTAACCTTTTTTAGTTCTCTCGTTGCTTCGTACACGATGTATATCGTAAATTATATTTCAGCGTAAATCGACATCTTATATGCGGGTATATGGGTAACAACGGATAATAATATATATATATATATATATATATATATATATATATGACGTAAGTACACGGCGCAACAGTAAAAAACCAACGATGATATATATACGTGTACATATTTTAGTCGATAAATCGAAACACGTAGATCGTAACAATATTTTAAAGTACTTTGTCGGTAAAAGTTAATTTGAATAGAGTAAATTTGAAATTCCTAATATTCGATAATCAATAATTGGCGTTTCTTTTCGCGAGATGGGGGGAGGAATAGTTTTACACAAACGCGTTTACAATCGACGCGTTTTTTATTCGCTATGGAATTATTCGACGTTTAGTTTCAAATATTTCGTCGTTCGAATTTATCGTAAACCTACTTGCTCTTATCCGTGAAATGATAGTCTCGTGTACGCTGTTACGACGGGGAATGTACGAACTTTAATCGATCGGCGTTACTACGATAGACGTATTGGAGTGCGTACATAATTATCGCGATTGCGTCGTGTAACGCGTATAATATAAAGAACGAAAAAAAATATCAAACTAATTAGATAAAGTTTTTTTTTCGAATCGGAGGCTGTCCAGACACAGGGAACACACGTTATCATCTCTCGACAATTTATGCGAACGTCGCCAATGTCGTCGGCCATTTTTCAATTATGTATATTATTATATTATTACTCGCTAATAACAGTAGTAAGGCCGATGTAGAGATAGGTCTACGGTAGTTACTAGTTACACACTAATAACCGTCGATTTAGTATTTATGTACACGGTTACAACCACAGATCTTGCGAGATACGATAAACCATAAAATATATATCGTGTGTATATATATATATATATGTATGTATGTATGTATGGTATATATAAGTGGTAGTTGTTGATAAGGTATCTGCTGTTGTTATTTATTAATATAATAGGTAGTCCGCAATAGTTGTTCACGGTGTATACGATTTTTTGTTACGTTTACGAAATACCGTTATTGTACGTTGGTACAATAATTTGTAAAACGTTGGTTACTACTTTTTAGAATTCTCTACTTTTGCCGCGCCTTCAAAACGGCGTATTCGGAAAATTATTACGCGTTAAGTTTTCGTTTTTTCGACAAAAACCTAGCGCGAGTGTAACGAATATGATGACCCGAACACCGTGTTCACCAAAAGCAAAACAATTTCAACGACCGGAAAATCGATTATAGAATACGCAAATAGTTATCCCAAGACTCCGAGTATTACCGCGAAGTATATTCAAAATACATTCTAAAACGAGGTCTGCGTCACCGTTTAAGTACGTAAGCGGTTATTTTTTATAAATAATATATAATTTCCGCCTATGGTCCGTCGTTTGTGATACGATAATTGACGGACTATATAATAATACGTCGTCAGGAATATACGCGTCACTGATTCTTATTAATAGTTCTACACCGCTAATTAGTCGACTACATAATTTGTTCGTATTTGTTTTTTTGCGAGATTTAATAGTTTCTTTTTTTCGACGAAGCCATTTATTGTCGACGAAATATGATAAAAAAAAGCTGTCGGACGACGAACATGATTCCGCAAAATGTCGATTCATATTATGTATTTATTTATTTCTCTTTCTGGCGGATATACACCTTACGTTTTAACAAATTCGTTCGATTTCGTGCATAACAAGTTAATCCTTTAATGCGAGTATAAATACGGAAAATAATCGAAATTTGCGCCCGAAGAAATGTTCGTTGGCTTAGGCGAAATGTAACTTAAGAAAGTACACATAATATGTCAAATACGATACGATAAATATAATATACGTGCGATACGAAAAAGCCGTTGATTTCCCCTAAATGTACAATTGCGTGTATAGCCGTATACAATCGTATAGAATTAACCTTATCTACGTGATAGTATTATTGTATTGCATGCACAAAATTTAAATATTTAAAATTTAAGTATTCGATCGAAGTTTTTATAAAATCCGAAAAATTACCTATTTAAAAACGACGCCTCCTTGAACAATATTATACATATAATTCCCAATATTGTACGAGTATGTATGCATGTATGTCTAATATTCGAACTTTTCGTCGTACAATGGTCAAGAACAAATATCCGGTACCGTATAATTTGTATTTATAAACATTTAGAAACCGACGGTGGTAACGTCTAAACGCGATGTTTTTCTTATACAATTCGTTCCTAGGTCCCCTGACCGGTGTCGCGTCAGCATCGACAAAGACCAAACACCCAGAGGGAGACGAAATGAACGTACAACTATTATTTTCGATATCGTTATACTCGACCAGCGTATAACATTGTCGGGTCTTTCAGCGACGGAATATTTAATAACACGCGAATTGGCGTTGCGCTTGATCGTGTGTGCATCGTGTAGGTACGTAAACAAAATAACGTAAATGTCGATAAGTTACCGTATCGTAATACGATGACGCGTTTAGTTTCAGAATTACAAACACATGGTCGCGGATGACCTCGTTTCGCGATGACACCCATTCTGCGAGACGCGTTGTATTATAGCAGCGGTTCTCAAAATTGTTTGCTTGCGGAGGAGGGCTTCCTTCGGACTCTATAACGATCAACTCGGCAGAATCGTAGACGCGTAATAATTCGATAAATAAACTCTCGCGACATACGTACTTTTATATATGTATATATATCGTGTAAGACGTAGACGTTAAGTATTTGTAATACTATTTACCCGTAGCGTAATACTTACCGTAAATTGTCGTGCCAAATTTGTTCGAATTCGATTCGAGTCTCCGGTAAATTCGCGGCCACGTCTCTTCTCCCTAATAAAGGGCTCGTCGGGATCGTCATTTGAGAAAATGGCGATTGTGATCTCGCCGATTCTGCGAGATGGATAGATCCGTGTTATATAATATCTACGCGTTACCCACATGAACTCTAACCTCGTACAGGGAAATATAAAGCTAATTAAACGCGCGTATTTAGACGGGAGGAGACTGGGCCGTTGAATAACAACGACCGACCTCGCTAGCAGCGACTAGTTAGTAATCACGAGTGAGTACGATATTATAACGTTGACGCGCGCAAAATGTGACGTACGGCTAAATCACGACGCCCAAAAGGCGAATCGCGTAATTGCGTTTTTAACGAAAACAATGGTACCGACATAAGGTCCGCGAGGTATTCTATATTATACCGATGTATAAATTCAACGCGTCGTCTGGTTAATACAAAAAAAAAAGTTCGCGCAAAAAGAATTTACTTTGACGTACAGTGGTAACATACGTCTCTCCAAACACCCGTTTGAAACGTAATAAACGTTACGTTCCTAACGCATACGTACAAATTACGAATGTCGGTTATTGTACTAAGAAACTATCAATGTGAAAGGTTGGGATATTTTTGTGTCGATTTAGACCCAAACGATACTAAATTAATGTTTAATAGAACAATTACGTTAAAAAATAGTTCTTCAAAATGAATTAAACTGTATCGTGTTCTTTTGTTATTTACGAATGAACTATAATATTACGCGTACAAATTTATTGTATTTAATTAGTTATTTAATGGAATAACTAAAGAAATTTTAGATATAATTTATGACTGATCTAAATTATAAACAATTGTTGAAATATCAAGAGAAAATATTTTATAGACAATTTGACATCTTAAAGTGTATTCGTTTAATTAATTTAAAATAAGTTATTACGTTTGTTCTGATTCGCAAAACGTTCAGAATTCGCAAAATTAGCGTACATCACCGAGAAGATGATAAATACCGCGATTCGAATGTAGTCCAACCATTCTTGAACCAAGCGCTACAAAAAATTATAAGACTATAGGAATTTTATTAATTTTAAAAGCTCGATTATCGAAATATCTTTAGGTCTTTACGCGTTCTAATAGAATTTTCTTCGTTCGTAATTTCGATAATATAAAAACGGAAACAAAATTCGTTGGAAAAATCGAGAAACGAATTTGATCACACGTTTCCGTTTACGAAAATGTATTAACGAGTACGTTTAATCGTACGCCCGTATTTTCGAAACTGTAAACGATATAAATACAATAGAATTCGACACGTCTTCTTCGATAGTAAAACTAAAATCGAACAGAATTACGCGTTAAGTTCTCGCGGCTATAATTTAAAAATAAATACTCGTTAAAACGCGTCGTAGCGTCGTTCGCTCTCGCCTTCCACGTCCAACTAGAGCGCCGAATATTTCGAAAAAACGTCACCCTGCTTCCAACGGTCGGGGTAAACGATAAACGTTACCACGTTAACCTACCTAATTTACCTAACGTTACAGTCCCCCATTTCCTATTGAAAATAATTACGCAAGCGCCAGTACCCGACGCTGTTTGTAGCGTTTATTTAATAACGCGGTCCGACTTTAACGTCTCGGAAAATGCCAGCGCAATTACTTGCTCGTAAACAACTACGCGCTGGCGGTCTGTTAATCGTTAGCTCGCGTCGATACGACCGATCGATAATTCGCGTACGCCCTCCGCCTTATGTCTGGGCGCACGCCCATGTCCGACTTCGTTACAGTTTCAAACACTACACGGACGTCTGACGGACGATCCGCGTTCGTTTAAATCCAGAGCTCCTAGGATTGGTCTTACGAAGTTCACGTCACGTCATTCGTAAACTACGCGTAATCGCGTTATCGTATTTTACGCGACGTACGTGCACAGCAGACACAGAATACCGCGCACGTGTGATAACTGCGAAGACTTGTGTGGCGGGCGCGCGCGCGTACGGACGGGACGATGGCCGTGACGTCACCACGGCGTATCACTCTCCGCCGTTTCGTTTTCCCCGCGACCCGTCGTCGGTACTTCACCCGTTTACCACCGCCGCCGCCGTCGTTGGACCGTATCGTCGTCATGTGTGCCCCGTGCTGCTGGTCGCGTCCGTGCGCCGTAGCAGTCCGCCGTGTGTGCGAAACATAACTCGTACGTAGTTGTCCACCGCCGTCCGTATTGTACGTTGCGGGCTTTCTAACGTTATCCGACACCCTACCGTGCCGCCGGTGAAGTTCCGGCGTCGAAAACATGACCTAGGCGAATAAGTCGCCGTGGCCGTTACCCGCTCGTCGTCTCCCAGACACCGGCGACGACGACGAGTTCGTCATACACGCGCTCGTTACCTACCGCGGCCCGGGTGGCGTAGCCGCGCCACCAGCTATTATGGCCGACAACAGCGAGATTTCGGTCACGCTGTCCCGTCCGGAAATGCCTTCGGGATTGGGTTTCTCGTTGCTCAGTGTCGCCGACTGTCCACCGGTCATCTACGACATCATCGAGAACACGCCGGCCGCCGAATGCGCACAGGTATCCAGGGAGGTGACTCCTCGTCGTCGTTAGGCCGTTTCGCCTTTCCGTCCACGTCGGTTCGCTCGTTCAATTTACTTATCGCTTCACCCGTACGTTTAAATTCGATTCCGATCGCTAATGGAAGTATTCGCGCTGTCGTACTTACATAGTCATTTTTCTCGTCGCGTTACCTACCGCCCGTTCGATCGTGTCCGGCCGCCGGGCAAGCTGTTTTACCAGTTCACCGACGACGTACGTAACCGTAATACGTCCGTCACAAACGCGTGTAGATGTTATCTATAAGTGTTACGGCATAATCTGTTTAAAGGAAACGTGCGTGTATGTACTTATGTACATTGGTTTCTCAGTAGAATTTGTGCCTACCTACGCGCGTTTCTAAATCTGGAAAGTGATTTGGCCCTGAGTTGTTATTTATTGTAAAACGCGACGTTTTCGCCATTCTCATATTGGGTACGATCGTGTGTTTCGAATACGTATCGTCAATTATAATCCAATACCTTGCGCTGTTTGCGCCGTTGTTTTCAAAATGTCCTTGTAATTACAATAATGAATGAATCGAAACATCTTTTTGCATATTCACAGTATTGTGAATATATATATATATATATATATATATATATTCGTTTCCTATGTGAATTATGTGTAAGCATGAAAATAGGTATCATGTAGGTATTTTCTGTCAATACCTAACCTACCTGTGTGTATATATATATATATAGATATTGTATATGAAATCTAAATACTATACAATGCGTATACTGAGTGCTGTTATATTTTTGTCTAGATCGAAGTAGGCGATGTTATTATAAAAATAAACAACGAAGATGTGCGAACGTGTACAACAAAAGAAGGTAGATATATTTTTCTACAACATTCTACAACATTCTAGAATATTTTTGTTTGTATTTAAACCAAATTGTGAAGATTAATCAAATATTAATATCATATCTTTGCGCTATTTTATTTTATTTATCTTAAAATAAAAATTTTATAATATTATCTTGTACTTACGTCGATTGATACGTTTGTTTTAGTATTGAAATGCTTAAGACTGGCACAAAACCCTATTACTCTTAAATTGGTCAGAGGTTAGTATTTAAATATGTTTTTTTTGTATATTTACTATTTAAATTTTGATTACTTTTCAGATCCTGCTATAAAGAATAAAGTGCACGACAAACTGGCCGAGGATCAAAATTCTCCTCAAATTCAATTTCAAGATATAGATTCTCCTCTGCCACCACCGCAACATCATCCTCCTCCATTAGAAATGGTTACTAGAACGAGTACAAATAAAGTAGACCCTCCAAAATATGAAGCATTTATGATGACTGGTGAACGAGTTATCAAAATGTCTAAAAATTCTCAAGTAAGATTATTGTTCTTGAGCTTTTTTTTCATAAAACTTAAAACTTTTTATTATTCATTTTAGGTATCCTTATTGCCCAAGAGGGATCGAAAAGTTGATTGTTTGGTAAAAAATGGCGGTCCCAAAAAATTTCAAAAAATCAATTCAAATTCTGTTCCTAGTAGTCCTATTGAAAATGATCGGCCAAACATTGTAAACTCTAATTCTGGCAATACATCACCAGTTTCACCTCCTACAAGTATTTCAAACTATAAACGTGGATCTCGTTCCGAAGATCCTTTACGATCAAACTCTGAATATCCAATGTCTTCCACTACCAGTATTGACACCGAAGACGAAGACATAACATCATCTTGTAACACCTTGTTAAATACTAATGTAAAACCACTAGAAATGGAAGATAAGAGAGTATTGTGGACATATAATGCTGGTCATGTTCATGATGAGGCATCAGCGTCTTCTAATTCCCTTCAAAAAGTAACGTCGCCTACTTCACCAACATCTTTATCTTCATCCTTAATGTCATCACCTTCTGATCGAAGACGACCCGCTAAGGGATCTTATCGTGCTAACAGTCATCCAACTAGCAGTCATTCAAATATATCGAGTCCTGACTTCCAAGATACAGCTGATTCAGATTTTTTGATTAACTCACGTGAATTAGAAGTGACTGATCCTAGTGATAGTGATTCAACTATTCTGGCAAGCGAACCAAAGATTAGAAAGCGCTCTGCAGAAGAACAATACGCATTTAACACTCATACAGATCATCGAATTGTTATACAGGTGAAAGGTCCTGAGAAAACAAACTTAGTAAGAGATGGTGAAAATAATAATAGATATTACAATGACAAGGAAAATATTATTAACAACGAGCATCAAGATTTTAAAGTACGTGTCATTTTCTTTTTTATATTTACAAATGTTTAAGGATTTAATTATTTAAATGTTATGTAGGATGAAGAAGAAGTTCAAAATTTGTTAGCGTTAATGGAAGGTGCTGCTCAATTAGCTAATTCTGTTACCAACAATGATGAACATTGGACGTCTAATGAAGACTTGGATTCTGAAAGTTTGCATAGTTTTCATTATTCCCCTAAAGCTGTAGACATGCCGTCAGCAGTAAGACTGGCCAAACGTTTATTTTATTTGGAAGGTTTCAAAAAGAGTGATGTATCACGTCATTTAAGCAAAAAGTATTGAAACACAACTGCATCATGTTCTGTTCTATAATTAACAAAGAAAATGTTTATTACAGTAACGAGTTCAGTAGAGCAGTAGCGGAAGAATATTTGAAATATTTTGATTTTAAAGGCCATTCATTAGATTTGGCATTAAGACAATTTTTGAAACAATTTAGTTTGACTGGAGAAACTCAAGAAAGGGAAAGAGTATTAGTCCATTTTTCAAAACGGTTCTTGGATTGCAATCCTCAATGTTTTAATTCTCAAGGTAATATTATTGTTTTTAACGCTTTAAAATAAAAAAAATTATTTTTATTTAGTTTTTCACTTTTACTTTTTTGCATGTTATTTTAAAATTATTACTATTAAATCCATTTTGTTTAAATAAAATGGATATGTGTAGATATAGATGACTTGCATTTGCTGTTTTAAAACAGGTAGAATCATTTTTTTCATTCTAATATGTAATTAAATTATTCTCTTGAATAGCTGAAACCAATTGAATTGTTATTCATTTTTACATAGATTATTTTAAATATTTTTAATAATGTTCTCGATACTTTATAATTTTCTTTTATTTATCTTGATGTTTAATCGAAACCTAATAAAATCATTCAAGTAAGTAAATAATACAAATATTCGAATTATATTTTTAGACGCTGTACATACATTAACTTGCGCCATTATGCTATTAAACACAGATTTACATGGTCAAATGATTGGACGTAAAATGACTTGTAATGAATTTATTGAAAACTTGGCTGGATTAAATGATAATGAACATTTCCCTCGGGATGTTCTTAAATCATTATATGTGGCTATCAAGTCTAACCCTCTTGAATGGGCTAAGTAAGATAATATCTTAAATAAATACAGAATACGTCAAATTCAATTTTTACTATATAAACAACATTTTTAGTGATGATGACTTGGATGAAAATCAACTGAAAAATGCCAATGCTAATCAACCAATTGATGGTCTTGGAAATAAAATGCCTGGTCAAATAGGAAAAAGTGGAAGTTATGATGAAAATGTCATGACTCAGGCTTTAGAGTATAAAAAAGGATATGTGATGAGAAAATGTTGTATGGAAGCTAATGGAAAAAAAAGTAAGCGAAACAAATTAATTGATAATTTACAAAACAAAGATATTTTACTATTGTTTAAATGTTAGCTGCAAGAGGAAAACGTAGTTGGAAAATGTATTATTGTACTTTACGCGATCTAATTCTTTATTTACACAAAGATGATTCTGGATTTCGAAAATCTCAGATTAGTGATAGCATTCATAATGCAATACATATACACCATGGTTTAGCAACAAAAGCAACAGACTATACAAAAAAACAACATGTATTTAGATTAGTTACTGCTGATCAAGCAGAATATTTATTTCAAACTAGGTAATAATAATTTTATTAAATTCCTGTTAAATATTTGCAAGTTCTTTTTGTATATACTATTTTTCGTATTTAGTGATTCAAAAGAATTAGATTCGTGGATAAACACAATAAACTTTGTTTGTGCCAGTTTTTCTGCTCCCCGATTACCAAGCGCTGTTGGAAATCAGAAAAAATTCCAAAGGCCATTATTGCCATCAGCTCCAACAAAATTAAATTTGGTTTGAAAATTTACTATTTTTTGTTTTATGTGTGTGTAATATCTATTTTTTTTTATTTATCGTATAATTATATAATATTTTTACAGCGAGAACAACTTCGTGAACATGAAGACACATTGCGTCAACTAGAAGTGGAGCTTGATATCCATAAAAAGAAACCTCCAGAACGTGGCACTAAAAACATCACGCTACAATTTTATAAAGAAAAAGAATCACATTTATTTGAAGAGGTGAGTATTATTTTCATTTTAAGCGCTTTTTATTTTTATTTAATAATCGTTTATATTTATAGTTGAAGCGTTATAAGACATATGTCTATCTGTTAAGATCTAAAATGATCCAACATCCTGAGTATGACTCAAATACTGCACTTATGGAGACTGATGACGAAGCAGAAATGATATCTGCAGATGAACAAAACTGTTCAATGCCAGTTTCAAACAGGTACAGTTACAATGCGGCTATTTATTCTACAATGGCAACTCATTATTAATGTATGAAATTAAATACACTAAATATGCTCAGTTCTGGTGATTATTTATATTAATAACTGTTGGTTTTGGATGGAGTTGCCAGGTGCAGGGAAACAATTTTATTTTTTAGAAAATTGCAGGGATCAATTTACATTAGGCTCTATATATACAAGTTTGGTACCTACAAAATTTAATTTCTGATATTGCATAATACTTATTAACAAATATTTAACAATTTTCTATTATAAACTTTTATTTAAATTTTAAGCTCAGACTAATAAGCTTTTGCTTTAATAAAGTGCTTCAGTTTTAGAAGTGTGTTAATAATAGAAATATACATTAGAAAATAATATAAAAATTTTAATATTATATAAACACAAATAATGATATCGTACATAAATTAAGAACTTATATAATTTCATATACACTGTTTATTTATCTAATGAACATATAACAAAATAAAGTTATACTGTTATTTATTTAAGTTAAAATTAAAGTATAAAAATTAAGAATCCAATTTAAAGAAAATAATATTTTTAAGCAACTTTTTTTAAAAGTTTTATTTTGAGGTAATATTCAACTCAACAATTACAAAAACCATAAATAATACACAAAAAAAAAATGAATGCCAGAGAGAAGGAAAAAACTAATTACGAAATAAACGATAAAAATATTGGAGAGGATTTAAAGAAAAGAGAAAGAAGTGAATACTGCTAAAAGATAAGAAATTAAAGAGAGAAAAATGTTGGTTAACTAAACTATGCAATAAAATAAATTATGAACATCTTGTATGAGGTTATCTGGATGAAGGGTGCAAAGAGAAGAACTGAAATAATATATTTTAACAAATATTTTACTGCATTTTTGTTATTTTTTAAATATAACCATAACTCTTTTGTTAGTTATTCATCCTAAAAGTTCCTTTTAGTTTAGTTATAAATGTTAATATTTTATTTCTAATATAAACGCCACTGTTAAACATTTTATCGTATACAAATTTGCTTTGTTACTCATTAAACAAACTGGGACGGTAAATGTAAATATGACGTTTTATTAAAATTAATTTGCTGGTTTTTAATTGATTTATTACAAAAATTAATGACTACTAACTGTTACTTTTTTATTCAACTTCGACTTTAAATTAGAGTTTATCTGATTTATTAATATTATTCCAAACGTTTTAGTTGTCTCATGAATATTCAAAATCTGTTGTACTAAATATTTACACTTCACAATAATTTATTGCGTATTAATATTTTATTGAGCTATTAAATTATTGATTTTTATTTTCTTATGGTTCATCAAAATATAAATAACTGATTAATAATAATAACATTTTATTAATTTTACAAAATGTCAAATCAATTGATATTTAATTCTTATCCTTTTAATAATAGTATTGACCAATAATGAAGTATAAAATTATATGTTGACCATGAATAAACAATGTCACCTAATTTCAAATAAACTTACGAGATGTTGATCAAATTTTCGCTATTGATTATAAGGAATAATTATTATTTTAATCATTATAAATAACTCGTCTTAGAAAAATTGTATATTATATATACAGCTAATAAAATACTAAAACGTAAACTTTGATACGACATAACTTTACTGCCTTTAATTTCGTTTAAGAAAAAATTATTTAATTATGACGTAGTACGACTAATATTTTGACTCAATATAAAAATGAAATCAATTTTTTTTGAAAAATAAATAACGATATACAATCTATATTTAATAAACAACAAATACTCAAATATTATGGAAAAATTATTTTACTTTTTAAAGTATAACGTGGAGCATGTGCTATATATATACATATATATATTATTTTTTTGCAATTTGACTAATAAATACATTATACGTGTATTTGTGTACTTGTTACATGTAGTGTGGATTTTATAATTGTTCTTCTATACATAATTCGAAGAACATAATCTTTTTAAAAATTGCTTTCATTAATACATTTAAAACACTTTACTTCACTGCGCTAATTGATAATCGCAAGAAATGTGCACAAAAATGTCTGTTTTTACTTTCATGCAACACCTAAACATTTTGAGCAAGAACTATATTATCATTATTATAATCATTAAACTATTGTTATAATTTCATGATGAGAATGTTTTGTGTTTGTGCATGGTAAAGGTGTACCGATGCTTGAAGCTGCAAAATATGCCACTGGACTTCCAAGACATTGTCATCTGGCTGTGTAGTTAATATTTTTGTTTATTTTATTTAACATTTTTTTAATCTTATTATTTGTGGTATTCTCCAATATTTTATAATGTAAATGATTCCTGATCAAAAGTAGGCAACATTAAATCAGAATAGTTTTTTGGTTTTACAAAAGCAGACGTGATTTAAATTTAATTGCGCATTGACAACTATTGTGTAATTGGTTAAAAAACTGGTACACACAAAGCGCCGTTTAAGAAACAAAATTAATATTATCGAATAATTTTGCGAATTTTGTATTCTATTCTAAATATTTAGTATTACTTTTGTTTTGCTTAATGCTAACCTACATATTTTGTTAAATTAATCGAAACATATAAACTTGTTAAGCGGAACGTAAACGATATTGTTTTATTTTGATACTTATTTGAAATAAAAAGACTTAATACGTAGTCATCAATTGATTTACTTATGTAAAATATATGTTATTAACAAAAAAGTCATTAAATTTGTAGTCTATATTTATTGCATTCCTCGTTATTGTGCTTTTACTTAAACGTGCCAAATTATTTTTCGATTTATAAACTAATAATTTAATTTTGTACAAATTTATATTATTATCGCCGTTAAGAATGTCGTGCATATTTCTTTGTAAAATGTGATCTAACCAATTATTTGTAATATATTTTGTTAAAAAAAAAAGAAGTTATTATTTATAATAATCGTGTAAAATGTTTTTCGTTTAATTGTGAATCAGTTTTGAAGTAATATTTTACTGTCCTCGGAGAGATATCGATCTTTTATTATCCACGCGTCGTTCTTGTTGTAATATGCCATTTTGAAACCAATCATTTCCACGGTAAAAATGAAAATTATATTACTACTTATTATAGAAATTGTTATGTACTAATTAAACCATATTTTACACGATTAAATTTATGCGTCGAGCGAATATGTGAACATTGTTATGTAGTATTACTCGTTTTTTTTACGAATATTACTATTGTAAATAACAAAATTATTGTCGAAACTACTATTGTATACCGTTAAAAACCATTTTTGTTTTTAATGAAAATATAATCGATTTAATTTTCGGAAATGAAATAATGTATATAAAATTAAAATCAAAATTAAACGTATATCACTTTAATATTCTAAAAGAGACCATCTTGATATGTTTTCGAAGAATACATTCATTCAGTATTAGTAGATTACAATGTTTTGTATTATTTTTAAAACTATCTTTAACGTGCAATAATTAAGAAGAAAAACTTGCCCTCGATTTGCTTTGAACAACATTTTTTAGTGTTAATTTTGTGATTTATTGTTCCACAAATTGTGTTCATATTTAAGCGAATCAATTTCAACGTGGCTTTGTAAACTAATATATTTTTATTTTATTTTGGAATTCTTAAAATATCTAGTCCATTTTTATAATGAAACATTTATGATAACAAAATAAAACGCACATTCGTGGTTTATATTTATTAACAACGTCGCTATGAAATAGCGCAAACTATATAAAAAAAAAAAATTATTTATTACTAATTAGATCTAATTAAAATTAATATATACAAATAACGCGACGCGTCCCGATATGTATTTATTTTATTAGGAGTTCCGTGTCATTTGTAAAATGTTCGCGATCGATCCAATTGTAACGACGTAATAAATAAAGGAATTACTAACTACGTTTTGTATGTTTTCATTTTTGGGGGAAAAATTGTCGATTGGACACCAGAAGACACACACACCTGTAGCTACTCGTTGTTGCCTTTCTTTTTGGTCGAATAATATTTTCGTTTCGCGTAGTCAATGGCGGCGGTACGATGGACGCTAGCGGATATATTTGCCACTTCAAAGTTTGCCTACCACCGCGCCGAGTCGCGCGTATTCGAAACGCGTTAGCAACGTCGTCGACTAATACGACGAATTAGTGCGCGTTTTAAACGTCACGTTTTGTAAGTGATCACGTTGCTCTCGTAAAAAAACAGTCGAATAAAAGTGTCGGAATACTTTACGACGCGATCGAAATCGGCGGAAAGTACGTACTAACAACAATTGCGTATATTCGGCCGTCGACGTTTACGTTAATAGGAGTGCTTTAACGTTGAATATTTTGATTTCAGACGATACAGCCGTAAAAGAGGAACGCGGTATTTCGGGACGGTCGTAGAACGATCGGAAGATATATATATCAATCTGATGTTTGCGGGACAAATAAAATAGGAACGGGAGAGTGGAATATAACCACGCGGGACGTTAGTGCACCCACACTGGCGGCCGCCAACGGGCTTCGGACGCGAAAGTAACGGGCGTTTTTTTTCGGTTTTGTCCCTTTTAATTTGCGGCCCGTGCCCGCAGTTCGTCGCGGGAACCGCGCGGAACGAACGAACGCTAATATTGAACATTTCCTCGGGGCTCGAACGAAGAAGAATTAAAAGCCACGGTGGTAGTGCGCTACCGTCCCGAGGGGCGTAATCAACGGAGCGAAATTGAGCGCGGTTAATTCTCGAAACGAGTATCCGTTTTCGCGGTCGGTCGATTTTTACACGTCCGTTTCCGAAAAGCCAAAGGCGGTGTACGTACACGCCGTTTACCGACGGAGTTCGGAATAAAAAAGCCGAGCGGATGGCGGCCGAGAGAAAATAGTACGCCAAAGCTTATCGTAACGGGCGCGTATTTATTTATGTAAACGTATTTACGTACTCTCGGAACACAATTCGCCCGCGGAAAATAAAACCGGCCCCGCGTTACGGTTCGCGTACACGTACGATCAATACGAATCGTACTTTAAAAAAAAAAAAAACAAAACTGAGACGAGCCGTTTACGATACGAGAATTACGGACTGAAGTGGTGGAGTCGTCGTCGTTCCCCACGCGTTTCGGCGGTTCGAACAGTAAACGAAAATAATAATTCTAAAAACAACTTTTTGTTTTCGACCGTTCCTCGTCGAATCGTTTAAAAGTTCGATGACTTTACCGTGTTACACGGTCGTGCGTAAATAGTTATCGTACGTGTTCGGTTATTTTTGAACGATACAATTTTACGCGCACAAAAGAACCGACATCGTAACCGAGATCCGCGTATAATATACGAATGTATTATGCGTACCCAATTTCAACGGGCTATCCATAATATTTACGAAATCGAATATTCTAATCGGGCGTTTATTTTCGTGCGCGTAGTCTGTAATTGTATTGACGTTCGTGAATACGTCACGCGGACGCGTATAATTTAAGCGAAACGACGTAGGTTTTAAAAAAAAATAAAAAACTTATCGATATTATCGCGTAATACGATAGTCGCTCGGAAATGGACGACCGGGTTGGCGAAAAATGAAAACAATATCGTCGATTATTAACCGGAGAGTTGGTCTACGGGGACGTGAGTCAGGTTTAAACGGTCGAATCGAAACTGTGTACGGCTTTTTAACGTACGGTTCGAAAAAGAATCGAACGCCGGACCGTTTTTTTTATACCGTTTATCCCCCCCGGGGGCGTTATAATTTCGCGATAAAACCGGCCGAACGTGAATAAAATTAAAATAAGCGCTCTATGAAGACGTGTTTGTACGCGGGTCGGGACAGGAGGTGGAAAATGTCGCGTTCGATTGGCTTCGTAATCGAACGACTCGCCAATTATTATATACAATCTCCGGTGTTTTGCGTACGAACGCCGGAAAATTACCGACGCGCCGGTGGTCGGTAGTTGACGTCGTGCTAGCGCGATATGAAACCAATTACTGCTCAACGACGAGATCCGGCCGAAAGTTGGTCACCGACCGGAAAGGCTCAAGTCGCTTATTAATCTTAAAGCTCCAGGACGAATAAAGAGCGTATTTCATGATCACTGACGTGTATGGATTTACACTAGGGGCAAAGTGGGCGGTAAATTTGTTCGTTACGATTATCTAAATTTCGGGGGGCGATAAAAAACGTACGAAAAATGCGACTCGTACGGCAGAAATAGAGTGTCGGTTGCGTCGCGAAAAAAATTGCGGGGCCGAACGACGTTTTTCTCTTATTTTCGAAAAGACTTTGAGGAATTATCTCCGACAACGGCCGAAAATCCATCGAACCGTCCGCCGACTATTTTCAACGTCCAAACGGATATATTCGAATATCTCTGGATTACGGTTATTGTACGCCGAAAGATCGCGAGACGTATCGTTTTAGGTAATCCGACGTCGTAACGGAGTTTTGAAAATCAATTTCAGGATACGTGTTTCCCAGATTTGGAGGGGCTACCCCCATTACCCCGGCGCGTCATCTATTAGCGCTTGGCACTATTTACGGTGCACCGTGGCACATGACCGCGAAGGCCATGGGTCGTCATAGGGACCACCAGTACCGAAAAATAGTCATATAAAAGTCATAGTTAATCGTACCCTATTTTAGGGACGGGACGACTGATGGTCGTTTGGCACCCGGCCCACCGCCAGGTGTAGTGGTTGAGTTGCTATCTTGCGCCTGTCCTACAACCACCACGTTGCGGCCGAAGTAGGCTACTCAGCCAAAAGTGGGGTACGGCGCGCCGGTGTACTAAGTCAGCGAATTTAATCGGCGACCTTTCCGTCGATAATGACGGAGTTTCGAAAATCAATTTCGGGATATTCACCAACTCCCCCCTACACAGCGCGTGGAACGGACTAACATTTCGACAATTTACGACCGAACCGACGGACGGTGTCTTTTGCATCGTGGTGTGCTTTATTTAACCGATTCCGGATAATATTGTTTTGTTATAGGTCGAATTAAAGTTAATGTACGGCTGACAAAGTAATAAACGTTTTATTTACGTATAATATGCGCTTTTTTATGGAACGTTCGTTTCGCGACTGATTCTCATGTAGTTGGTGAGACCGCCGGACATCCTTATCGCATTCGGGGTCCTAATCCCGAAACGCGATAACGAACGGCCGACGATCGTACACCGTCCACCACCTTGAAACATCGTTTTCAACTGGCGGTAGGAGTCCGTATAATTTTATCGTACGCGCGCGCTTGCCCGACGGTACTTACGTAAGTAAACATATTCCTATAATAATAATATTATTATTATTATATATTTACGCGCGCGCGCACGGAGGAAGACACGTACGGGTTCAAAACCGGTTTTTCGTATAATAGAAACGGTGTTTGACGACGAAATATTATAATTAAAACGTATCCCAACGGATTATTACTATGCGCCGCGCACTGTTTCGTTCGTACCCGTCCAATAAGCGCGCGTCGCTCTATGTATGTATATATATGAACGTATTGTACACGCGTGGTGTACTTAAGCCTATATATATGTACGTGTAATTATAATATTATACGATCGTATTGTTTACCGTTCGTCGAGTGTATCCGTAAACAATTTGGTATTGAAATTCGCGTCGAGACTCGGGCGTGGGAGGGAAGGAGGGAGGGAATAATTACGACGTTTACGATCAAAAAAAAAACGGCGCGTCGCGTTTGTTTCGCCGTATACATATATACATATATCGTTTCGGGCGTTTCGAAACAAAAACGGCTCGCTGGAAAATCGTTTAGAGGCGCGTTACGCTAAAGTCCTGTCAGATCTTTCGAGTCGTCCGATCGTCTGTAACAAGAACTCCGTAGTATATTTACTTGTCGTCGCCCGTCCATTGAAAACGCTCTATTGTTTACGCCCTTGGAACGTCCCTCTGAGGAAACGATCATCACGAAGCACCCCGCTACCGGATAAACGGTATAGCGTCGACAACGGTGAGATTAGAGACGTTAACGGATCGGCGGACGACGAAAAGCGGTCAATGGCCGTCTCCGAACACGAGTACGACGATCGGTAAAACTATCGAATTTGTTCGAACGACGATTGATCATTGTTCGTGCGCGCGCGTTCAACTCCGTAAGGTTGTATTTTCGGGTCGACGCCCGTTACGGATTGATTTTCAAATACGACGTAAAGTTATTTATTTCGTCGTAACGTTATCGAGAAAACGCGGTACAATTATTCGGATTTCCCGAGAATATATATTCCCGACCCCTCCTCTAGTACGCGACCAGTAACGTCCGCGACGCACGCTCGATAAACGTACATAATTCTACACGGCACATAGCGCCCATAAATATATATGTGTGTGTGTGTCGAATACTCGGGCGTCGTAATTATTCGAAAACGAAAATCCTCTCGAAACCTTACACACGCGAAACCTTATACGGGTGTAGTACACGCGCGACTCGGAAAAACGTCTTGGAGATTCTACGACCGTCGTGTAAAACGTGTCCGTTTCTGTCCGGTGGCGCGCCCGGGACACGAAAAACAATTATCGTAAGTAAGCGTTCGAATACAAACAAAAAAAAAAAACGTATCGTCCAAATTATTTCGTACAATTCGGACGAACGTATTTTCCGAGCGCTTTTAGGCGACCGCGTAGTACGCGTTAAAAATCGAATGTCCAAGGCCGGGTGCAAGTCGACGGGGATCGTTTTTGTTTTTTTAATCGAGTTAATCGCGTTTATTTATTGTCCGAGTTGAAAAGTCGAGAATCCGAACGTATCGATTTGGCGTTTTAAGTACTTAACAGTATTTCGTCGACTTAAAACGCCAACGGGTTTCGTACCCGAACGAAATTAATCGTACATTTGTCGTACGAACAGTTTGGGCGGAAATTGTTCATCTGTAACTCGTACCGCGCGTTGCTACTCGGATTCGAGGTGAGCGCCTATGCAAAGCACCTAAGTTGTACGCTAGTATGAAATCAAACGGTGTTGTTTGACGAGCTATAACGTAAAAACTATCGACAATAACCGATGATAATAATAATAATAATAATAATAATAATAATAATAATAATAATAATAATTAGGTACTTGGGATTTATTAGAATTTATTTTCGGACCAATATTTACGCAGACAGAAAAAAAATTAGAACGGTAAATCGGTCCGTTCGGGCGGAGAGATTGACAGAAAAGTACGCGGAATATTAACTGTGCGCGCGGGTGTGTGTGTGGGGGGGGGAACGAGACGAAATATTGTCGTTTACGGTGGAATGGTGGGTGGAGGGGAGGGCGCGTTCGTCGACGACGAAAATCTAAAGTAATTGGTCTCGCCGAATGTATCGGAAAAACGCGCGTTAAGTCGACGGTTAACGTGTGGTGAAGTAAGTCGACGTTAAACCCTCGGATTCAACTTTTCGCCTTCGAACGATATTTGCGGAAGGGGGAAACTCGTCAACGCCGCTCGCGACCTCGCGATAAATTATCCGGAGAACGTAGAACGGTAGAGCGCGGAAACGAAACAAAAAAAAAGCCGTCGGAAATCGAACGGGATTTTAATGTACGTACGGTGGCGGTGACCTCGGCGTTAACCTACATAGGATAATAATATTATTGTCGCGGGATACGGGTCGAAAAACGGCGGTCGGTGAGTGGGAGTGGGGCAGTGGGTCGGAAGGGATATCACGCGGGGTTAAAAAGGCGGTTGTCCGAAAAATGATAACGGAAAATGGCGCCCGGCATTGTTACCAACGTGGAATTTCGGAACCGCGAAACGGGTTTAATTATATTACCCGCGGAAGGGGTAGAGGGGTAATTGTTAAGGACGGCGTTTCGTATTATATTGTCGCGTAACGGACGCGACGTGGAATTGGCGAATTATTATATTTACGGTATACGCCGGGCCGGTTGCCCGGATATTTGCCGAAATACTTTTAGCGGTTCCGTAACGTTTTGAACTACCCGCGCGCGCGTATCCGATGGGTAATAAATATGGTCCGCGATAGCGTTTTCGGTTACTTCGCGACGTCGGGTAATTATGGTGACAAGGCACCGGCCTTGTCGCGATAATAGTGTCCGTCGTACAAGTGTCCCGCGATTCAATACGCCACCCAACCGACTAGTGGCGTACTAACGGGGGGGGGGATAAAACCCTCCCCGAAATTTTTTAGAAAAAATATAATTTTTTACGAAACGTATGTTTTTAACTAATAATAACGAAAAACTAAAATATTTTTAAACTTCGATACACGTTATAATATAACGTGTCCGTTAAAAACGAATAATCCTATTAACGTTTATAACGCGTCTTGTTTCGTTATGGTCGTCCGATTTATTTATTTAAAATTAACCCCTCCCCCCGTAGGGTCTAAGTACGCCAACGCGACGGACCGTACGTCTTTTAATTGTCGTAACTAATAATAAGCGGAACCTACGAAGTGGCAACGATTGAAAATGCGAAAAATCGGTCCGTATGGAAACCGCGAACTAGTTTACAACGGAATGGCCGGGGCGAACGGATGGCGGTCGTGTTTATATTCGTAGGCGCGCCGCGACCGTGACAAATGCGACGCGAAAGTTGTCGTAAACGGATTTGAATAAACGCGAATTCGAAAGGGCAATTGTGACACGACGGTGGCGACTGTTTAGGCGCGCTCGACGTCCCGTGATTTTGTAATGGAATAGAGAATTTTACGGGGCGTGCTCAGGATGCGTACCGTAATTTTTGGGCCATTTTTGGATAGATGGACAAAATTCGCCTTCCTTTCCCGGCGCGCGTGACCTCTCGCGTCGTTAAAATAGACGGGGCCTACACGTCCTTTTTTTATTATCTACGATTATTATTATTACGTGGTGCGTGGTCGCTGGTCGTTTATCGCGCGCAGGGCGGCTCGTTTAAGTACAGTAGTCGGTACATTAATATCGTTGTACAATAGAATAGTAGAGCGGGATATACCTAACCTGTTAGCGCGTATTATACTATACATAACCCGCGGAGGTTTAGTTCCCCGATTTCGTGTATACGTCGTATTTTTTTGGCTTTTTCCGTGTTCCGAAAACGACGGGCCGATTTTTCAACTCGAAAATATTCTCGCCGTATTCCGTATTCATAACGATCGAAACAATTAAAACGCCGTGTCCGTCGTATCATTGGAATACGATAATTATTCGATTTGTATACGCGACGATGTATTTCAGCGGCTCGTACCCGTAAGTACGACGTGTCGTAATTTAAACGGAGAAACGAAAAAGGTTTATCGGGCGGGTGATATTCTCTTCGAAAACGCCAACGAATTAGAAAAAATATTGTTTTTAGCGGCTTAAATGTTCTAAATGTACTACGCGTAATTAAGAGATACAAATTGGAATGAGCAGTATGTAATTATCCCGTATACTTTTTTACGTGCGGTCCGAGTAGTCTGTAATATAATTTTTAATTTTAATTATACAGATTACAATGTACTTATAAATGTAAATTTTTGTTCGAATTAAGTATAAATAGGTATACGTTAAATTTACGTAACAAAAAAAAAAAAAACACGAAAGAATATCCGGACTAGAGTGTCGGTAATTTTTGTTGACGATCGTACAATTTTGTTTTCCGTCGAAACGATCTGATTCCGAAAATGATTACAATCACGTTCCGTTTTACGGCCAATGGTATAAACAAATTCCGAAGTACGCGAAACCGGGAGAATATTCTCCCACGTATGAAGCGAATTTTTCGTAGGAATTCCGCGTCCACACCGGTTTACTACCGTCGAGCCGTGTAAAATCGTTTCGTGTACGTTATTCCGGCAGTCGAAGGATCCTATCCCTGGGTACGAACGTAATTGTAAAAACGCGACGAGCACCGTACAAAATCTAAAAAAAACCCTCGCGTTTATACAAACCGCCGGTAAAACGTTTCAAAATCGCCCACAGCGATCGGCAGCGGGGGCTTCGGGAGTACGAAGAAATCGTACGTATATTGGCGCCCTTACGTCACTTCGAATAAGTCTACAAAACTCCCAATACCTCTCCACCGAGTACACACGGACGTACAGTGTACCGAATGAGGCGATCGGCGGGTACACAACGTCGTCCTCCGTCGTCCAATATAAAACAACGCATTAGCCCGTGAATTTTGGGCCGACGAAACGTTGTACCGCCGGCTACACTGTACGTCGTTGTTCAAGCAGCACGCGCTACACGCATATACATACATACATACATACATACATACATACATACATACACATACACACACACACATACACACACACACACATACAACTCGTAACGCGCCTGCGTACCACCACGCAAGGTATATTGGTACAGAAGCAGATAGGCCTTTACACGCACGCACTATGGGCACCTCGTACTTAACTCCACTCGGGTTTTGTTGGCGAGCTCGGCGGGCGACGCGGTCGTAGGCGCAGGGTGAGCGCGATCGGTTCACGGACGATGTGAAAACCGCGGTCCGTGGATAAGCGGTGACGTCACGCGTACGCTCATTGGCCGTACCCGTAGTCTCGCGACCGTCGCACTTGTATGTACACACGCGCGGGCGCGCACTCATACATACACACACACGCGCGCGCGCGCGCGTAGATACGTACGTATGTATCGCCACTTCACCGCCGACCGGACTCGACACGCGCACTCGTACATAGTACGCACTAACGCACGCGCATCACACGAATATTTCCAAAGCCGAACGTTTATATTATTTATTATTATTGTCGTACTCGGTCCGTGACCCGTGTGTGTATAGTGTGTGCGACTCGTCGACGGTATTTTATTTATTTTGTTCACACTCGCGCGTTTCCACATACACACACACATCCGCACAATCTCTTTCACACACACACACATATACATACTTACATATATACGCACCGAATATATAAACGCGTACTCGCGGTCGGAAAAATCGTCGTGGGCTTTCTAATTTTCCGTAAATAATTGCGTCGATGTAAAGTATTCGTGCACCATCCACGGTAGGTGTGCGTTTGGACGCGCGGACGGACGAGATTTCGTAGTCGTACGCGCCGCCACGAAAACGCGTTTCGACGGTCGGTACCGCCGCCGAACAAGGGATAATAACAAAAACGTTATCGTCGTTTCGTGTCGCGTACGCGACTCGCGTCTGTGGGTGGCGGCGGTGGCGGCGACGACGACGACGACGACGACGACTACGTGATAGGGACGTGGACGAAGGATTTCATGTCGTTTGGCGGGCCGGATCAGTTCTGATCGGTGCTACCACGGGCAGCGAGCAGGCGCGGTGTACGTGTGGTACTACGCGCGCCTTTAACGTCTCGAGCTCTACGACGGTCAAACGGCGGAACGTTAGCTCTGGATAAATAGAACCGCGACGACGGGATCGGAGTAGTCGTCCGGTTGCGTTCGGGTCGTCAATAATGTCTGTGCGATCATCGTCGTCACCGCCGCCGCCGCCGTCGACGACGTCCTCCCCATCCGCGAAGTCCCAGTCTTTCCGGTGCCGCGGTCAACAGCGTTCTTCGTCATCGTATCGCTCGTCGTCGCCGCCGCCGTCGTCATCATCGGCATCAGCGTCGTCGTCGTGCACTTCACCGCTGGACGGGGTAACTGCGATGCCCATATAGCCCCGCGATCGCCGCCTCCGTTGGTGTTGTGTATCGTTGTTGTTCGGGTTCCGGTGTCCCTTGCCGATAAGGTAAGTCGGTTTTTTCGCACGGACCGTTTTTTGACGGATTTTCGGACACGGCCGACGGACATCTGTTCGCCGTTGTCGTCGCCGCCCGCGCGAACGCTTATTATGCGACGATAGCCTTGAGGAGGAGAGTGCGCGTCTCTTATATCAGCGCGCGCCAGCCCGCGGGTCATATGTTTTCCCGCAGCTGCTGTTGTCGCGACGTGATTTCTCCACGCGTGTCTTGCGTCCCTGGTTTTCTGGTGCCCCCTTTCCCCCTCATTTCAGTCTCGGCCGTCTAATCCGAAGTTCGCTTGCTCGTCCTCCTCCTCCCAACTATATTGTTTGCTCGTCTCTATCATCGACTCCTCCATTCCGTCGCCACTCGTTGTTCCATAGCCATGTCGTACTTCATTCCAAACAACATATCGTGCCAACAACCGGCATTGGGTATGTGTGTGTGTGTATTCAATATTATTGTTCGTTCGATTTATATATGTATATGTATATATATATATATTTCTTTTTTTTTTTGTACGTATGTGCAAGGTTAGATATTGCCATTAATCAGTACAACTCGAAGATAATAAATGTTAATTAACAACAATTTGTGTGTTCATACAGTGTTTGGAGTTGCCTCCTAATGTTGGTGTACAAATGTTATACCATATGCGCATCGTAGTGTTCCGTTTAATGTCAGACATTACCACCACCGTAGGTGACGGTAATTTGTCGACAGTAATGCTCGCAAGTACAGTAATTTGTATTGTGGACTGGAGAGAATGCTTATGTGTTATCCCACTTGACATTGCACCCATCATTTTTTATTGTACCATGTTCATAACCAGTACCCAGTTAATGGTTACTGGTTGTACACTGTACAATACTGGTTTCTGATATAGACCTGATTAGTGATTAGTTAGTTACTTTTGGGTTTTGTATGCGATAAATTGTAAAACAATTTGTTGTCATATAGTAACGTTGCATAAGTAGGTGGTGTTTATTTTGAAGTTGATTTTGCCATGTATTTATTAGGCCATTTATGATTACGTTATTAAGATAATTTTCGAAGATCATTTTTCACATTTTTCCATTAGGTAGGCGCTTTGATGATCAACTTTTTTTCCGGAGTTTTTTTTTATCGATGTAAGCGCAACGACAAAGATTATATTATATTGATGATTATTTTTCCCCGTGTTCCGTAATACT
Source organism: Geopemphigus sp. TES_GeoC_2020 (assembly GCA_025469175.1). Lineage (NCBI taxonomy): Eukaryota > Metazoa > Arthropoda > Insecta > Hemiptera > Aphididae > Geopemphigus > Geopemphigus sp. TES_GeoC_2020. The sequence goes on along the minus strand of JAIPRN010001202.1, from coordinate 23,672 downwards.
TACATTTACTGGGTTATATCGACTCTTATCAGTAAGATAGTGTTGGCCATTTCATTTTGTTTTTTTGTTGACGCAATGTTGTAATAGTTGTTTCGAATGTTTAGATGGGGAATCCAACGCGTTTCATGGTTTCATGGGATGATCATTCTACGCATTTAGTAGCCCGCCTTGGATATCTTTTGGAACGTCAGCAATTGGTCGACGTTACTTTGATGTGTAACACGCACAGCCTAAAAGTTCACAGATCAGTACTTGCCGCTTGCAGCCCATACTTTGAGGTAATTATATATATATATATATCAATTTCTTTATACTTGTCCAGTAACTGTTAGTTATATTGTTTTTTGTTTTTAATGTTTATTGATTTTTATGAGTTAAGAATTGACAACATATATAAACTACCTACATACGTCTGAACAATATTTTTGATTTCAGCGTGAATTGGGCAATCATCCCATGATTGTTCTCAAAGACATGAAATTTAGTGTACTCAAATCATTAATTGAATTTATGTATTGTGGTGAAACTAATGTTACAGAGGATAATTTACATGCTCTTGTGGAAGCAGCTAAATTTTTTGAGGTAATTTTTTATAAATATCTACTTTAAAGCAAATAAATCATTAAGTATTTTAAGTAACATTTAATTGAGTTTGAACTAATATGCTTAAAAAAATTATAAAATATTATTTGTCTAGTAGTCGTATATATATATTGTTATATTAATAAAAGTTTAAACGAAATAATTATAAATATTTTTATGATTGGAATTTTAGAACAAATCATAAGCCTTTATATGGGCATATAATATGTTGATTAACATTTTGGTGATTTGTAGATTTTACAATCATAATTATTAATAAGATGTATTATATATTTTTAAAATAAAATAAAATTCAGATTTAGATATGTATATTTAGGTGTAATATTGATTTATATTTATACATTAATTTTAAAATAAATAATTTAATGTTTAGTAATAAATATACTTATACACGATGAATTTGTATACAATTTATTTAATATTTTTTAGAAATATTAAAAATAGATTATTGTTATTAAACAGGAAAACACTTCCCATATATTACATATAGAAGCATTTGTGTATGGTATCATTTATTTTTCTTAACATTATAAAATTGATCCTAGGTACTCAATTGTTTGAGTTATTAGTGCAAATCTAAACATTTTTTAGAATAGTTTATTGTACAAGCAGTATATCTAATATTTAAAGAAAATTGTCAAATACAAATTATAAACCAACGGATAATTTAATAATCGTATATTTATAAAGAATATCACAATACTTATCACATTTATTACATAACTACATATAAGTTATATCAACATTTAATGTCAAATTTATAAAAAAACATTCCTGGTAGATCATATACTAGATTATATATATCATAGGTCATATATTGATCCAGTGCCCTTATGTATAGTTTATACACATAAATTCAAATATGATTTATCGGTTTATTTTTTCTGTCATATTCAGGTGGATATGTTAATTAAAATTTTAAATTTCATTCGACTATTATTACTTGTGTCAACACAAAATTGTTAACTATTCTTTATAGTACTATAATTCTTTGGTGGAAGGTAAAGAAAAAATAACATCTTTCATTAATATTTTATCTTAAAATGTATATAAATTATTTTTTTATGTATTTTGTCATATACTTTACTAAGTAAAGTTTTGTTATTATTCAACTATTATTTTAAACATGTGTTTCAAAAGACAACATTTGATAACATTTGTTTGTGTATATTGACAAAAATAAACTGTATACAAATAGTTCGTGTATATATATAGGTAATTAATGTTCTTGATTTAGTTCTATATTAACAATTCTTGATATGCTAATCATTTTTAGGATTAGTTTTTGTGACCTTGAAATATCAGTTATTTTGTTTTTATGTTTATTAGTAAAAAATAATAAATAATAATTAAAAAATTTGAATTGCCATTGAAATATACACTTATAATTTTGTGGTTTTGGTATAAAAAAAGACTACAAAACCATTCATTTTTATAATTGATAAATGAATATATTTAAATATTTCATTTATAACAACAATTTTCATTCTTAATAGCTGTCTCATTAAAAGGGAAAAATCAAAATGATCAAATATCAAAAATCTTTACATTCAGGATTTTTATCAGTTTTTTCAGTGTTTAAAAAATATTATTTATTTTAGAAAAATTATTGTTAAATTTTCTTAAACATTAAAATTGTGAATTAAACTTATTAATCATTCTAATTTTAGGGTATTGTATATATGTTTGGAAATTTGTAATTATTATGCCTAAACATTTTGAAGTTTAAAAATTGTAGAAATTAAAAAAAAATTGGAACATTTATTATTGAAATATATAATATTGTAATATTTGAAGTGTATTGGATATTAATAAATCGAATAAATACTATTTATTAGTTGTTGATTGACATATCATGTTATACAATCTAATATTCTAATTGTTATGAATTAAACGCATTTATGACTTATAGATTAGAGGTGTACAATTGTGTAAAACTATAAAGTGTTTACATATTGTAATTTTCGAAATAAATACGATTATTATATATTCAATTACAAATTTAAATTATATTTAACAAACAATTAAATTTTTTAAGTTGAACTTTGTTTTTGTTTTATGGCACACATGTTCACACATTAATTACTAACACAAATATTTCTATGAAATAAGTTGATTAATATGTGTATTATACAATATAATAAAATAATAGTAATAACAATAGTGTCCATTAATAATATGATTTTTATAATAAAATTAATGATAGCATGTTTTGTAACGTATATATGAATGTATAAAATTTAATTTTGTTTTACTTTAGTTATAAATGACTTGGAAATAATATAACAGAAAAATGTGTATTGGTATAAAGTGGTTTTTATTAATTGATGGAGGTTTTGATTTGTTGATATGTGACTTTACTAAGGTATAATTTATTATACCTAAATTTCGTTTTTCAATAATAAATATTTAAAAACCTCGTTATTAATGTTTTTGAAAAATGTTCGCACACATTTTACACATTTTTACTAGATATTTAATAATTAAGAGCTTTTAGTAATAATCTACATTCTTGATAGTCATAATTTCTTTGTAAATATATAAACGCATGTTGGAAAATAATTATTACATAATACATAAAGAATTATCGTAGTTAAATTTAAGATTGTTTAAGCTATTTTCCTTCTAATTTTTAGAATTTATCTTTATAAAAGTAATTAAAATAGGATTTTTCTTTTAAAAAACAATTTTGTTAATTATTCCATATAAATACTATATTTTTCTATGTCAAACTCAAATGATATTGATATGTGATTCTTAAGTATTGAATAATTATCATAAGATAAATTTTCATAAACTGGTAAGAATTAAAAATGATAATGAAATGTCATTGTTTGAATAACTGGTGTTTAATGAATTGAATACTTTGTAACATTCATATTTTGAGTTACCTATTTACTATGTACATAATATGACTAATATTACATATTATATAAATGACGCAATTTTTATTGATTAATTGAACAGAATAATGTAATAGTTTATGCAATATTTTTATTTTATACATTTATACTAGATAATCAATAAATGTGTGTTATGTATAATCAACGTTCTTCTGCCATGTTTTTTTTATTATTAATATATATATATATATATATTGCATACTATTTAATATGAGATACAGACTGCTTTATTTATGTTCAATTGCCAACCAAGCAATTTGTCTTATAATTTTTTATCTAGTATAGTTTAGAAGTTCATACGATTGTATACATTAATCAATATACTAATAGTGACGCATATTTATTTTTATAAATCTTAGTACTAAAAAGAATCGTATGAAATAAATTTTATAATTATCAGGGAAAAAGGGTAGTTATAGACAAATTATAATATAACATTAATTTAAATAAAACACGTTAGTTATAAAAGTTGAAATTTCTTCTATATTGGATTATTAAATTATAAATCGTTACTTTTTAGTTTATCTATTTTCTTAAAATAAATGTATAGGTATGAATTGATTTTTAACTATAATTTAATTATAAAACATACCTAATGAACATATATGATGAAAGGAAGAAATTAAAAATTTAATTATACATTTTTTGAAATTGTTATTTAATCTTAAAAAAACCATTTAAGAACGTTTATATTATTCATTTTTATGTTTTACAAGTTTTCATATATAAGAATGTTATAAGTTGTATTCACTTATTTAAATTGAATTAATTTACGGATATATTCAGAAATAAAATATTAATCTGATAAATACAGTTTTTAATTTTGATTTAATTGTTTCACATTTTAAGTTTATTTTGTTTTTAACGTTTCAACCATTTAAATACAAAGTATCAGTTTTATTATATTTCAATAATTAACATATAAGATTTTCTTTTTGTAATTATAATTTTATTAAAGAAACGTAATATCAAGAAGTATAATATACAGTTTATTTATTATTAATGATTAAATCAAACAATTACCAAATTTATATTATTTTATGAATTATTATTTTTCTTACTAACTTATATATAAGTAATTATTAAACATAGTTATAGATTACACATTTTATTAACTTAAAATAATTAACTAGTACAAAGTTTTTGTAAAATATTAATAAATGATATAATAATAAATATGATATTGTAAAATAAGCATTAATATTTTTCAGGTAAAAGGCTTATCATCGTTAGCTCATGAAAGCTTACAAGACTCAAAGTCGATAAAACCTCCTTCTCTTGTTGGTAGCACAGCAACTCAAACTAGAATTTGTCAAGTTTCATCCTTACCAGTTCCAGTTACACCTATTACGCCCAAAGTTGCAGAAAATGGAAATTTTTCTTCACCTGTTTGTAAGTATCTAGTTTAGAACAACAATAATAACGTCAAAAAATCAAAATTGTTTTCTTTTTAAATATTTTATAGCTGTTATTGCACGTCTTGGTCAAAATAACCAAAACAACCAAAATAACACTACCAACGAAAGACGGCCATGTGCTGGTAGAGGTCGTCCTAAAGCTCATCTCCAAAGTCCATGTTGTGAACCATTGGTAAGCAAACCGACCTCTATTACTCCACCACAAAGAGAATCCGCCCAAATATTACTGTCACTCGCTGGCTCTAACCAATCATACATATCACCATCAAAACATAAAACCAATGACAATAATAGCATGAATATTAATCATCAAGAGTTTCCTATGAGTAATGGTTTAGATAACAGTAATCAAAAGTTTAATGATGATTTAGATCAAAAATATAAACGTGGTAGGAAAAGACCAGCAGATTCAGTAGATGATAATCGATACGATATAAAAAAATCTATGCCTAATGACGCTAAGGCGGATGAAGATGTTAATCGGTCGCCATTATTAGCCAGTTTACTAACAAAAAATGATAAACCTGATGAAAAACCTAAAGTACAAAAACCTCAAGAAACCCAAACACAAAGTTCTGAGAGGTATATAAATGCATTAAAAGGAGCTGGTCTCCCAACAGATATCCCAATATTAATTGAGAATGGTGATGGTAATTATATCACTTTAACAGAAAATGTATATGACATATTAGCTAAAGAAGACGCGCTTCATTTCCAACTCACTGATAACATTAACCTTGCAAATCTCAAGCAACCCGAAGAGATGGTTAGTAACATACCGGACGTGATTCATTCTAGTACGTCAATAATAGAAAATAATTTAGAAGATCCGATTCTTAAAAATATTAAAAGTCATTCGCCACCAGACAATCCTGATGATGTAGTTATGTATAAAGTGGCTGAAGACGGTAACATAGAAAAGTATGTGTTGACTTCAGAAGACATAAAAGCCTTCAAAGAATCATTGACTTCAAATCCCGAAAGAAAAAAAGATTCGCCGTTGTTAAGTGTGTCTGAAATAAATGTGCCGCTAGAAAACAAATCTTCGCCACTGATCACAAAGATTTTGGATTGTGGTAACGAACGGTTTTCAGAGGCTCTTTTAGATAGACTTCCCCTCAGAAAACGAGGGACGTTTAAATTGAACAGCACTAGTTCTGATACAGATATGTTGCAGCAAATGAATAATGTTTGCGTACAATCTAGCGCCGTCGGTATTTCAGACACTGACGTTGAATATGTGGTTGTTGGGGAAGACAGTGTACAAATTGACTTGATGGGCTCTAATAATAGCAACAGTTGTAACAAAAATGATTCGTTGAAAAACAACATTAGTTTGAAAATGGAAGATGTTGCGGCAGAGGATATGAGTGTTTTGGAAGAAATGATGAACAACACTATTGAATTTTCTGCCGAAGATGGCGACTATCAGATGCATGGTAGTGAAGAGGTGTTTTCAAATGATCAAAATGACAACGAGAAGATGATATTGTCAAACGTTCTGATGTGCACGGGTGCAGAAAATTCTAATTCCCACATTGGTCTCGAACATTTTGGATTCAAGCCTGAGGATGTGGACAGTCGTAATGGTGACTGCAACCAGTCAAAGAAGTCCAAAATGTATGTGGACTTAGACTTGACAGGTAGTGATTTCATATCGGAACCTGTCACCGAGGAGGTGGTACTTGCCAGTGAATTAAATCCGAGCTCCTGAATTTATTTATCCGAGGATATAACTTCCTTATTATACATTGAACATAGAACCGTGTACATTTTTGTAAAAACTAGGTCGTGTAATACGATTTAAATTATTTGATTTTTGTTGTTAAACTTTTTTAAATAAGAATTCAAATGATCTATTCACGCCTCTGTATATATTATACATACTTATATATATATATATGGGTGTGTATATGTATATAGAAATATAAATATTATTTCCTTTCTTGTAGTTCAAAGTCTTGTACCATAGTGTATTTTAATTGTGCTAATCTAACGTAAAAAAAACGATTATTTTCTAATATGGTAATATTTAAAATGTGTGAACGAATAGATTCAAATATAATGCTTAATTCCTCGGCTCTTGGAAAATAGTAATTATTTTTAAATTTGAATTTTTGAAAAGAAATTCGTTACTATATATATATATATATGTTAAAAAAAACCAAAAACATTTGCTTCAATTCATGTTCGTTTATAAAATATTTATGTACGTATTTCCCGTGTGCCATTTGTTAAGCCGTCAATTATAAACATATTCACATGTATTTCACAGCTTCATAAATGAACAGACAATATTTTTAAAAAAAAAATCCGAAATAAAGATCACATGTTTAGCTTTATTGTATGTTTATTTTTTTTTTTTTAGATTTTGAACGCATTTTAATTTTTGTTTCTAACCATATTTGTTTTCTGTACATAAAATTACAACAAAAAAGATGATTATTATTATATTACTATTGATTTAAATAATTGATTATCCAAATAATTCATTTAAATTTAAAAAAATATTGTGTTGAACTTGTTATGAATAATATTGATTAGTGTTTTATCAATTTTCGTTTTTTATTTTTCTTCTGTTATACATATTTATGTACTCTATGTTAGCGTATGTGTGTATTTACTTTAATCATAAATAATTTACTTTTTTTTTTTTATTTATGGAATAATGGTACACACCGACATGACCGTTGACATTCTGTGACGTAAAAATCAAATTTTTGTTTTACTCGCTTAGACAGACTTTGATTATTTAACAATTTTTGTTTTTCATTAGTTTCGTTCGACTGTCAGACTGTATAAATATTTGTACGATAGTATTACTTTTTTATGGGCCGTAACATAGAGACTGATTGACAAATGGTAAAATGTCTGTTCTATACATCATATTTCGTTATTTTTATGTTGTCGACTAAGAAAATACGTTTTTAAACATTTTTGTTTTATTCAATTTAAAATAGTCGTTTTGTTAATTCGAATTTTAGAGAAAATATCGAAATACTAATGTGTTTTATTTATTTTCCACGATTTTGTGAAGTATATTAAAGGTGATGACTGTAGTGTTGCCGCAGCGTATCCATCATCGAATCATTTGGTAACGATTTTGCCGATTGTTGCGGTTTCGGTTTTGTATTTTTAAAAGCGTGGCCGCTCAGAAATGTTTTTCAAAGTAAAAAGTGTCTTAAATGAATTCTTCGACCGCCATTTAAATTTCCCAGCTCTATTCGTTATTCGACGGTTATTTCAAAATGGAAAATGTCGAGTTTTCTCACGAATTTGGAAGCGTGAAAAATATTTTCGCATTGGAGTAAAATTTAATCAATTTGAACGCGATAAAATTGAAATCTCGATAGAATTCTGTGTATAATTATTTTTGCTTCTTATAAATATACACCCGACAAAATAATCGTAGAGCCTTCGTGTAACGGCAATAATGTTAATTACGTTCCGTACCCCGTCGTTGGTTTTATAGAGGAATTTTTCGTCGTCCGCCCAAAAACGTTGTTTTTCGTGTATAACATGAAATCTCCTCGCCTTCTCAGGACGCGGGGTCGCCTCAAAAAAAAAAATTTTCGGAAAAACGGATATTTACGACTCGATTTTTTAACGTATTCCGTTAATTTCAGTCCCCGAATTGTCGGCGGGGTTGTAAACGTTTGCCGAACAAGTTTAAAAACAATTTTCGTACCGTCCTTCACATTTTCATCGTTCGTATCGATCGATATATATATATGTATTCGTACGAGATTATTTTAAGAAATTTTCGAATTTTTTTGTTTCGTTTTTGTAAATTTTTTCGCGACTTGTTGAAATTCCGTCGTTTTTCTCTAATGTTTGGCACACGTTTTTTGTACTTTGTGGTTACAATTATCGAACGATCCATTTTGCGGACGATATGTTACGACCGCACCTTCTCGGATATTTCGGAAATATTTTTGTGCGCCGTTAAACGCGAGGTTTTTTTTTATTTCAACGACCATTATTATTTTTGGACCTATCCACGTTTTTGGGCACAGATGGACGGTGGGAGAATCCGTCTGGAATGCCTGAAAACCGAACGATCCGTCGAGTAAACGAAAAGACGTAAAAAAAACGGACCACGGAGTCGCCGACAGAGCGCGCGGCGAACAAAGAGGGCGTGTCTGGGGCGCGCGTGCGCGTTAATAACGGTACGAGCGGATTCGTTCAGTATTGTCGCGGCGGTGTGTGTGGGCGCCAGAACCGGCTGGTGAGTGGCTTACGAAAGATTCTTCCAGTCCAAAAACGGGGGGACAATAATAAAAAAAAAAAAAACGACAAATCCGTAAAAGTTTCGACAAGTTCGCGTGCAACGGTCTGAATTGGAGGAAACGCGCAAATCCGCCCATTGTGTCGCGTCCGTCCATAGGTCCATTTTCTCGGCGATAAGACCAACGTTAGTTGTTTGAAACGTTGTGCCGGCCGTTTGTTTGCTGGGCGCGGATGGAGATTTGGAGTCGAAAAATGCCCGTCGCCGTTTTCCACGTGTTCATCGCGCTAGCGTTTTCGTAAACCGCACGCGCCCCGACGAACTAACGGAAAAGTCGGCTACGTTTCGAAAACGCCGCGGATTTTTTCAATTTTTACGAAAACGCCGTGACACGACGAACGGAAGTGAACGTCGTCGTCTTTCCCCCATAAGTCCGAAACGACGTGGAGGGCGGTCACGGAATAATGACGAAAAAAACGACACGGTGTGGGGGGGGACAGGGAAGGAATAAGCGAAATAACACGATCTCAAAGGCGAAAATCGTGTTCATTTTTTTCGCGCGTTTTTCGAACGTGTCGCGTAGGAAAAACAATTGACGACGGTGCGCGTCTATTATTACACCCCGCGTAACCGTCTACGCGAACACGGGCGTGTAGCTCGCTTTTACTCGGTAACGGGTGCCCTTCGAAGTCGCGATTACGGTTAGGAAGGGCCCGGTCGTAATATTACGAGAAGACGTACGGTACGCGCGGACGGTTTCGTTAAATCTCTTCGGGGGGTATTTTTTATCTGTACGTACCGCGCGTGTTAATTAACGGATTGGACGTACGTGTAGGTCATATATTGTGACACACGGACGGCGGGTTCTCTGTGATCCACTCGAAACCGCGATTTTTCGTCTCGAAATCAAAGGGCGAGGGTTTCGCGCAACAAAGGGACGTCGCTGGTGTACTTGCCCCTCGTCCACAGGGTGTGAGCTACGTACGCCCCGTGTACGATTTACGTGCGCGTGTATGTATCGGCGGGGTAGGAAACGAACGCGTGACGTCGTCCGGCCATGGAAACCGAACGGGACCGACTCGGTGTGTATAAATTTACCCAAGAACGCGCACCGTCGTCCGTACACGCGCGCGCGCGAGTTGTTTACGCGTCGGCGCGGTCGGGTTCCATCGCGTTTGTAACATTCCGGCCGAGACACGTTCGTGTAAATGTATTTTAAATACTTAGGTTCCCCTCGCGCGCGCGCACACACACACCGTGTCGTCTCGTACACAATATACGCGTGTTATAGCCGACGACGGCGATTTAAAACGGCTACAAATCCCGCGCCAATTCGACCGTACGATTAATTAATAATATATTACGAGCGGGCGCTCCTCTCGTATAATATATGTGTGTCGTATCGGAACGGAAAAACGGACGAAAATAATTAGAAAAAACGCCGAACATTTTCCAATGTCGTTCGCGTAAATGATGGCAGCGCGAGCGAGTAGCGTTTTTGTTTTTTTTTTTTAAATAAAAATACCGAGCGAAGAAAATAACGTAAATCGAAAAATAACGTACACGCGCGGCGATCCGAGTAATAGCTATCGCGGTAACCGGGTTGGTCGCTATTGGTACAGCGAAGAACGTAACCGCGGTTCGGGTTGATTTTTATACTCCGACCGTTCGTCCGGTTCGAACGGTTTTTGTTTTATTTTAAACGCTTAGGCCTTTTGTATGTGTCGCGTCGAGTTCGTCAATGAACGTTATCTTAAACTTGTTCGTTTCCTTATTACTCGAAACTTGAAGCGAAATCGACCGTGTGCGGTTCGACTATTGTTGGTGTCGTGTCTGTTCGCGGACGCTAAAATTACGTAAGTGTCGTCTGGCGCGCGCGATTTAATTTGTACGCGGATAAGTCGGTAAACGATGCGAACGTACGTAGGGCATGTATTATTAAGCAGGCGGAGTGTTGACAACGATAAAAACGAGAACGAATACGAATCGAATTTTCGAACCGTATGGTTGGTCCCTTACGGTTATTTCACGTCCGCACGCGGAAAGAAACGGAAACGGCGAACGTTTCGAATTCGTGCGTACGTCGTTTCCGCTTTTTCACCAATCGATACCGCCGCAGTACGTACTTTTATTACCGTAGTAGTATTCCAATTCGTAATACGCGCCGTTCGATATATTTACGCTTAACGCGAGAGTTTGTGTCGGTTTTGGGCTATAAAAGGGCGCCCTCCTCGTTCGCCGCCATCCATTCTACCGTATACGCTTCCGTTTACACAATACACCCGCTAAATCTCTACCCTTCATTCGACATCTTAACCGTATGTGTAAGTAGTAAGACTACTAAGTCTGGATAGTTAATATTATTCGGACCTCGTGTTCAAATAGACGTTTACGTTGTTAATAAGGGTAATTTTGAAGCGGTGTTTTCGGTTAGTGTCACGTGCGGAACGTAAAGGAACTGTTTACCCGAAATATCTCGTTCGATTTTGCGCAAAACACGGATCTCGGGTTTTCGTCGCGATTTCCAAATAAACCCGAGACGCTCGTAATTTCGTGTGGCGTAAACGCGTCGCTTTAAAAAAAAATACGCCCGCGCCGTTTACGTTACGTTCACAATAAATACGAGGGGGGGCTGCCAATTACGTTACTCTGGCGGTATTTAAACGATTTCGAAAAATGCGCCCGCATACGCGAAACTTTCCGTTCCATCCCCCTCCATACCTCACCCGAATTGTTATAAACGACCAATTTTGTACCACGTCCCTGAACGGCAAAATTGATTTTCGGACGTCGGATGTGCAATCGGTCCGGGGAGGGGGGGTGGATACGGTGCCATCGGTCGCGGGAATTTATGGATTTCCCAGCGTCGACGGGGCTCGCGATAAATTAGAACTGACGCGACCGAAGCGAAATTATGGGTCGCTGACGTTTAATTTTTTCCCCTCGTCGACGAAATCGGCCGTGAAAACGGTCGGCGAATATCCCGTCCTCCGAATATAATACGCGTAGTTTGCCGTCGGACGAGGCCGGGTTTGGAGGAGGACGTGGTGGTGGTGGCCGATTTAACGTACTCGAATTTCGTTCTCCGTGTTGTTTGTTCGGCGGGCTGTTCGCACGACGACGTGTACGAATTTCGACGAAACGTTTTTAAAACGGAACGCTTTTGGATCGTCTTGGAAATGACGGGCTGGAAGGGAGCGGGAACCGAGTCGTCGCTTGATGGGCTCGTTCGTTCAGTGGCGGTGAACGTGTCCCGGACGTAAATTATACCGGAGAAAATCGACAAAAACGACGACAAACGTAAATACGGACAACGGACTAACCGATACGGATTTGTCTAATCACATTAATCCAAAACGTAATTATTTAACGTTATAGGAAAAAATCGTACACGGCGCTCCGTCAGTGTAGCCGACGGTTACCCGTTTTCGTGTTTTTCACCGACGACGGAGACACGGTCCGGTTCGGGGATCGACATTCTCTAGCCTCGCAATCGACCCTCTCCGGACGCGATCAACCATACGGTACGCGAGGGAAGAAACGGTTCCAGACAGCGGCCCGTGTTTCCGCTAGCCGGCAGATCGACGTGTGGTCTCCGGCGTGGTTACTCTTCGTTGACTGTATGGCCAATCTGCCACCAACGCTGCCGGAACGGGACACCACCCGGCGTAGTTACACCTTGTGTAGACTGTCATTGTTGACGCAAGGTTGTCCGGCTCGTTGCCTTTCTGCGTCACCGTTCCGTGGTTTTGCAACGGGTGCCGTTTTGTCTCGGCCAGGCAGACCGGAAGGGATTTGCCGACGCTAACGGGCTTCCTCGGCCTCTTATTAGCCCCAAAATAGCTAAAATACGGGCTAGTTCGACCGTTCCGGTTTTTTCGGAACGGTCGTTAAGGTCCCTCCTTCCTTAACCGCGACAAGGTGACTTCCGCGAAGCGGGGCCAACGGTTACCACGTGTTTCGTCGGTACCGCGTTTGTACATTATCGCGCCGTGAATACGACGATTTTTCGACCCAACGTCGTGGAATCGTCGTACGTCGCGTCTTTTTCCGATTTCGTTCGGTCACCGTCGACGACGGCGATGTACCGCCAGCGTCGCCGAGCGGGCGGTAGCGGAAGAGACCCGAAGGGACGATAAGGGTGTTGGCGAGCGCCAAAAAATAACATTTAAATACGCGTCGGATTCGAGGGTCGGCAAAACGTACGTTTAAAACGGCGTTTTCTCGGCGGCGAAATACGATTTCGGTACAGCGATAAACGAACTGCGCCGGAGGGCAAGTTCGTCGCTGTAAGAGCATTGTCTACCTTGCGCGCTTATTATGCGTATAAAATATCGTTCGTTTCGATATTTATCACGTTTCAGTAGGAAGAAGCGTGCTCGTGAATATCGAATACGAGCAGATAGAACGCGCACACTTATTGTCCCGACGGGCGTTTACAAATATATACGTATATACGAATAACTCGAGCACGTTTTGGGCACGAAACGAAAAATCGTGATAATTGCGTGTTGACTTGTAAGTTCAGATCGTATTTGATCGTCGTTATATTTGAAATTATTTTCTACGTGGTTAAAGTTTAAACCTATATATATATATATATGTATTATACGCGTTGGCTGGTACAACACTACGCTGTACGCGTGACGTAAAATACGATTTTTGAACGACGTTCCTTTTGTAATCGGAGTTACGAGATAATACAAATTTATCGTACACATCGTTTGCCCGGATTAAGACGCGTCTATTGTAATTTAGTACGCGATCGGGGCGCTGCAGATTTCGGAGCCCCCGTCCCAATTTTAGAGCGCCCTGACCCCCACCGAGAAAATTTCAATGTTCGACGCGCGACTTAGCCGATAACGGTTTTTCGTCTTCGTTCAATTTGGAAACGAAAATTACTCGAACGCTAATTACGCGTCGATGTCCGTATTTTGTTACGTTTTTAACATTCGACTTCGTTCGTTCGCATTTCCTAAACATTATACGTCGTCGGTTTTTTTCGAATTTATTTTTCGCGTTATTTATGTCAATTTACCGTTACGATATAATCCAACTGGGCGACGCGTCCAAACTGTTGAACGCTGTCCACCACTGACGGCCGACATTAATCCGACTTTAGCAACGATCTATAGTATTATCTACGCGATGGATTTGAACGACGGGCTTTTTTGACGCATCAATAATCAGAGTCGGATTTACCTTGATCGCCGCCCTTAAGCAAAATAAAATACGCGGTCCTTTTTTTTAAAGCTTCAATGCGTTTAGTGTGACCATCGGATTAAAAGTAATTCGCAATAAACTACGGTAACGAATACTTTAATTTTTACACAAATTTATTTTCCAAACTCCGTTGCAATGTTGGATTACTCTGTACGTCTCGGTTTTTTTTAGATATTAAATCCGAAATTATATGTTCAAAAGAGAAAAAAGAATATCTAGTTTCGACATTGAAAATAGTCGGATAGTTCAAACGATTTTCGGTGATTGTCCAACGGAGATAATTTTTGACTTGTTTAAAAAAGAAAAAGATCGTTCAGCGGCGCGATTTGTCACAGCGGAACTATACTAACATTCGTGTATATAAGTCATATTTTTCGCGTACGATTTTTTCGTTAACATTACCGACATTTTGGTAGTCGTAACGACGAAATTTGTCCCGCCCTGAACAGTCGCCCGTGTATAAATCCATACATTTTAATGACCACGGAGTGTCCGCTTTATTCGTCTCGGAGTCGTTCTCGCGGCGAATAGCCTCTCTAACGCGTTTCCATTTTGCCTTCGTCTCTAGAGCAAAATTATTTACGTACGTGGCCATAAATCGGACGGATGCTAATAAATTACCGTTAGACGTTGTCCCGGAGTCGTCGAACGCCTATAAAATAACGTGGCCGATAACGCGAGCGCGTTCGACGTTCAATTTCCGGGAGGATTTTAGACGACGTGCGGCATTATTATTATTGCACCGTCGTCTCGTAGCGCGCCGCCCGTGTCCCTACCGTGTTCGAGTAATTTCTACGCGGACGGGGGAATGGAGCGACTTTGGCGAAAAAGAATCGACTAGAAGGAGTGATGATAAAGAAAAAAAAACGCGTCGGCGGAACGCCTTTTAAATTTTCCCTTTATTACCGATTACGTGGCTCGTACGCGCGCGCGCGTTTATTTATAATAAGTATCGTATATTGGAAAAACTTGGCGGCGTCACATTAACATCGATCACCCTTGGCGGGTACAGTGGGGGGGAGGGCGGTCACGACGCGAACCAATTTGCCGCGAATTGGCTATTGCTGTGTGTGTGTGCACGCGCGCGCATGTGTAAGCGCAGTATATCCAATTATGCAAATGGAGCCGATAAATTCCTATTAATTGTCCGCGTTGTCGTCGTTCCGGAGAGGGCGGCTTGTGTATGTATACGGTTAGGCAATTTTTGCCGAAATTATACACGCGTCCGTTCTGCGTGTGCGTTCGTGACCGTCGGTGCTGTAACACACAGACAATATAGTACGCGAGCGAGCGGTGGTGGTGGTAGCGTTTATATGGCGGAAATCCTCTTCGAAAACATATACGAGACGGGCTTAAAAAGTTGAGTCGTTAAACTGTATTACGCACGTCTTCGCGCGCTCCGTATATATATATATACGTATATTATACGACGTATACTTAACCGATATTATTATTATTATAGCGTGTTTTGGCGCGCGCGCGAGATGTATAATAGCTTTACGAGCGCGAAAAGAACCCGAAAATCGGACGAATAACGGAAACGGCGGGCGGCGTGCGGGTAGCAATAACGGGCGGTCTAAGTTTTCGATCGCGCGTAAAACGTATTAAACGTCGTTCAGTTTGTCTTGTTCACCGACGCGTATCCGTACGCCGCGTACGCAATTAACTTTGTTCCTCGGCGGAGAGTAAATCAGAAAACTGTTTACGATTTCGCGTTCGGACGACGTTGTTGTTCGTCATGATATCGTTATTATACACACACGCGCGCGCGCGCTCTCTCGTGCATTTTCGAGTATCGTATAAAAACCGAATAATCCGCCGACCCGTCGTTACGACTTCGGAAATCTGCCGGTCCCCGTGTCGGCGCCGGTTTTCCTTTAACGAACAGTCTCCGTGTTATAACGTCTCTTTAACGACCCCTTACCCTCCCGTTACACGTCGTCCGCGTTCGTAAATCCGACGGACGGCCGTGACGGAAAACACGAAAGTTTCGCCCGCCAATTTCCTCGGCCGTCGGATCGTTCGTTGGCTGTCCGCACGTTTGTTTCGAGCAAATACGAAAACAACTGTCTTCACACGTACGCCGCGTTACTGACGTACGGAGATACGGCCTAACATTCGTTTCGTAAAAATGGCTCGTCCACACGCGAAAATCGTGTTCGTTTCGCGAAACCGATAAACTATTCGATTATTTGAACAAGGACGCCTCAATGGAGAAGACTGTACGACCTTTTCGTTCCTACGTACGCCAGCGTATTTGGCGGCGTTGTTTCTTCATTTCGGGGCAGGCAAGTAAGCGATCATTCATGGCGACCGCAGTTCACTTTAGACAAATTTGAAGAAAGTCGTCTTTGTTCCGCATACGTATAATACCGTCTGAATGTCGAACACGTTTCGGAATGCGAAACGAATATTTTGAAGATCACACGCGCGTCCGGGATTTCGTTCGGGCGAAACGCGCCGTGTTGGTAGAATAGGGCCCGTTCGAATATGTCTAGAACGGACGGGCGAGTTCGTTTAGATATTTTTAAATGGGTTCGAAAACGCGACGGGCGTGCTTATTTGACGCGCGAAAAATTCGACGTGTCCGAGGTCCGCGAATCGTCGGTCGAAATTTCGGTTCGTTGTGAACGGCGGGAGTTCGTTAGGTGGGGGTCGGTCGACGATTATTTCGGCGGAGTCGATTGTTGTTGCGTCCCTTGTTGTCGTCACGCGGTCGCGTTTTCGGGCGTTCGGGCATTTCGTGGTACGTCGCAGTCAGTTTCCGGCCAGGTCGATTGAAATACGCTATCCTTCTTCGCGCACGCGCCCGCGTTATTTCGCGTATAATATATTGGCTTTCGGAAACGGGGTGCGTGCGCGCGCAACGGACCCGTAAATTAATTACGCGGCAAAGCTGGCGGCGCCTAATACGACACACACACACACATATATACGTACGGACTTACAAGTCACAGTCGGTACTAGCGTAGTCACGACGCGTGAGTATAATATATATGTTTGTACGACGACGACGTCGGGGTGGTCGGTACTTACGCGTATATATATATTATTTATCGGGTCGGTTGTCGTGCCGGGGGATGATGGGGTTGGAGATCCGACGGATGTTGCCGATTCGGCAATATCGCGTTCGGAACGTAATCGGGTATACGTGTTTCGGTCGTCCGCGTTATTTCGTATACACGTACACTTAACGCGCGCAATTTTGCCGGGCCGCGGGACCGCGTCGTATAAATCGCGTATAGAGGGTGACGTATTTTCCCGTTGTCCCGTCCCCGGCGGGCCGCCGATTACCGATTTTTCGTCGTGTTTTCGACGAAAGCGTCGAGTTCCTCCGCCGTTCGCCATATTTGTACCCGGGTCCAATTTTCGGTGCGAGAATAATAATACCGCGCGCGGTACGTTTTCGCAAACGGTCCATGCACCGAACGTGTCTGCGGACGGACTCGTTCAAATCATACCGAACCGTGGTGTTTCGCGAACGGGATTCGTTCAAGGGGTTATAATCCGGGACGGGGTTTCGTGACGAAGAAAATCGCTCCGTATACAACGCCGTCCTTTTAGTTAAGAACGTAATTATCCCGAAACACTTTCCACACTCCCTGTATAATATTATAGCGCCCTATTCCCTGTACGATATTGGACGGCTCGTATTACGGGTTCCGATAACGACCCGTATAATGTGATTTCGGCCTTTGAGTACGCGTGTTCCTATTTTATAAAAACGGTTATTTTCTCGCGAATATACGCTTCACGACCGTGTTGTAATAGTAACGTCGTGATGTATATTTATTGAGTCGTCGCGTGATCGCCGCCGGATGCGGATAACGGTCAAAACGAGTCGGATGTTTAACCGATGACCCGACTCGGCCCGACGACGTTTATCGAGGCAATAATACGACGAGATTTGCGGTTTACGATTTGCGTATTTTCGAATTTTCCTGGGGGTGGGGGTGGGGGGTGGAGAAGACGGAGTGTTTCAAATTTCCCAAAAACGCGATTACGTTTATTTTATCGTTCGTACACGTATTTAATAAGAGTAATGACGCGCGGAGCAATGACGTTATATATCGATATTCGCGAGTTACGACTTACGTTGTTCGAATTGAAAAATTAAAAATAAAACGTTCGTAATATATATCTCGTTATAATTTATAAATATTTATCGACGACAAGTTCGTTTAAAAGCGACGCGAAAATTATCGCTAAAAGTCAAACTCAAATAGAACCCGAACACCCGCGAAACGGCGGCGCCTTCGGAAAATTGTCGAACGTCCCTCGCCTTAGTAGTTGTACGTACGGATTTAAAATTGAAAACGATAAACGAAGAAGCGAAACGGTTTTTTTTACTCTTTTTTAGTTACACGATTCGTCTATTTGGTCTCAGTTCCTGGTTGGAAGTTACGCTCGAAACGAAATCGGCGTCGTGACGTTTTTGTCGAAAGAAATTAAAGAGCCTGCCCACCTATTCGCCCATAAAAATGGAGAGCGGTGGACGGCGATTTCTCCCGTCGAGTATTCGTAGTTGGTGTTTTCGTTTTGTTGTATACGTTTGTTTTATCGATACGAAAATCGCGCGCGATTCTCGAAACGAAAAATACGAGCGCACGAAAACGTTAACGAAAATATTTCGGTCTCGTGGTTCGTCGATTTCTCGTTAAAACGTGAAATAACGCCGGGCGGTGTTGAGGTTTACACCGTTTCGTCGCAAAGTGTACAATAACATACCGTATACGGAGCGCGGCTAACGAATTACAAAAACGTTCGATTAATCTCTCTCCCCGCAGTAAATTTCGTATATCGTACGAAATCGGCTCGTTTTTTTTTTTACAGCGTTTACGAGTATCGAACACCCAGAACGTCGTAAACACGCTAGCGAGTTTCGCTACCGATTCGCGAGTCTATCGGACGGGTTTTGCGTTTAAACGAAGTACGTGGTTTTTTTTCTTCGCCCGCGAAACTAACCGCCGCCACACGCTTCAAAATGATTCCCCGGGACGGAGGTAAATGTTTTGTTACAACGAATACCGTCGGTACTACGCGTTACACGCGTACCACGAAACTCGCCGCTCGGCCAGTGAAATATTGTTCCGGCTCGGATTTTAATTAATTTTTTTTCGCGGCGCCTTATTGCGCGCACGAACAACAACGCACGGAACACCGTATTGAAAAAAAAATCTAAATAAATCGTCGTTTCCCTATACGCGCGATATCGTTATTGTTCGATTAAACCGAATAAGTTACGACGGCCGCGCGCGTCCACGGCGCATAATATTACAACGTCCGGCGCGTTCATTACGCTTCGATTTCGACGTAAATATTTGTTCGCGAAACACCGGCACCGTCACCAGCCCGTTTTCGATAATCCAACGCCGCGTTCAGTCGATATTTACTTTTTTTTTTTATTCCGACATAATATCGCGTTCGTATAATTAATCCGTATTGTACGACGTGTACCCCACGTAGGGTTGTGAACGTTGATTCGTTTTCGTCCGGTGCGCAAACGGGCTCGAAAACTACGAAAAACGTTTCGTTACGTTCGGTTTTAGGGCCAAAAACGCGTTTCGAAATCAACAAATTGGACGTTCGGTTCGTATTTCGGTAACGCGAGAAACGCGAAAATCTCGTTTTGTAATCGTTTTCGGGTATAACACGCGTACGGCGGTCCGTTCTTATTGAAAAAACCTGAACACACCGTCAATTCGGGAAACGTTGGCGTTGACAGCCGGTCGTCCGTGCGGCGAAAAAGTGACTGTAATTATTCAAAAAGAGAAAGAAAAGAACGAAAACACCGATATCAATGTGTAAGTGAGGGAGGTGTTTACTGAGTTATTACGTAGATTTGTCGGGGATCGAGAATCGGGGAATTATTTAGGAACGTCGTTATTAATTACCGGACCATCATTTACCTGTGGCCCGGTCTTGTCGAACGAATTTAAAAAGCGAAAGATGAACACGCGTAAGACTAACCGATAAATGGTCGGCGAGTTCGCTTACGGAAATTCATCGACAGTGTAAACGAGTCGCGATATCCTGGCCAAGGCCCTCCTGTATACCGATTTTCGCTATTCGGTGGCTCTCGTGGCTGGAGCGCGCGCGCACGCTCTGCTGGGGGCGCGTAATTTCCGTGTTTTGTAATCGAGTGGTCCGGCCAGATTATTGTCACGTAGCGGCCGTCTCGTATTAAAAGGTCGTCTCGCGTTTCTTCGTACGTTGATCGTAATAATCGCGGTCCATTGGGTTTATTGTTTTTCGACATTTGTCTATTCGCTCAGTAAGGGACACGCGCAATTATTCAATTCGTTAGCGCGACGTATTGTTTTTTCACGTAGTCGCGTAATTATTAGTAATCTTTTTCATATAGACGGCGTGCGTTAATTCCGCGGTTATCGCGTGTCTGAGACAATCAGCCTTTCTATTTTGGCCGCTATATACGATTGTTATATCGATATTCCATTAAAATATGGTCGGTATTCCGAGGTGTTCAAACATTTATAAAAAATATTATCTTTAAATCCGTCCCTATAGAAAGTTACGTCGAAATACAGTTACGGAATTAGTTCTGGCAATCGTGATTGCGACCGTGGCCGACAATTGGCGGGCGTGGTCCGCTGGCGTCGCGCGTAATTTGCGCTGTCGATTGGAATTCCGTAGAAAAGTACGCGGACAAATACCGTCGAACGGCCCGCGCGATTAGAGTCGCGTAAACGGCGCGGGCGCGTCGACGCGGCCGGATTTCGTGAGACGCGACGCGGGGCGTAACGACGATAATAAAAAAATTCGCGTCGGAATCGTTAAATTGTCCGCGCGAGTTTCTACGGACGAAAATAACGGGCACCGGCGAACAAGCCGTAGTTCCGCGTAGTGTTTTATCGCCGTGTTTAACGGTTCGCGACTAATATTGAAAAACCGTTGGTTTTATCGCGCAAATCGTACATAAAGAACCGTCGTTTGAATAATTCGCGGGCGGGCGTACACGGCCCGGCGTTCCCGGGCCAACGGTGCCGAAGTGTATTCGCCGCCGAACGATTGATAGGTGTACTAGACCGAATACCGGTAAAACGTCCCCGAAACGACGATTGGAAAATATCGTGCCACGTGGTGGACGGTCGGCGGCTAACGATTTACGGTCGGGATTTCGAACAGTAAACGCGTGTCGACGTGGACGCGGTCGAACGATCGTTATTAGGAACCCGAACCCGATAGCCGGGACGTTCGTAACTTGGAAGAATATACGAAAATGTACGCGCGCCTTAATGGACACGTTCGGAAACGGTTCCTCTAAAATTTTACTCGTCCCGTTCTTATACATTCGCTCACGGAATAATACCACGCGTTGTACGTTACGTCATCGTCGACACTGTCCGATCGCCGAAATTCGTTTTCATCACGACGCCCGGTGCACGCGTTTTGGCGACCAGAAACTACGACACCGGACGGAACGCGCGTCGGTGTTACGCCAGTGATATATACACGGACAATATACGGACGTCCAGACCGCGGGCGTTTTCGCGTACGCGTTATTTTTTATTACACTCGTTCCTTTTTTCCGCCGCTACCGAGAAATTCCCCCTCCCCCCCCGCGCGAACCGTAGCATTTCTGACGGTAAACAAAACGAGAAATTACAAATATTTCGCGCGTAAACGTGTCATTCGGGTATTTCCGAAACCAAGGGAGGCGAATGGCGGGGTCGCTCGTGTGTGTGTATATAAATACAATCGCGCGCTGCTATACGTAATGCGCCGACCGTATAATACGTATTTTTTTCAGACGGTTATTTCGCACGGAATGCGTTCGGAAGTAAATCAAAGCTTACGCGCGCGCCGTCCACAATTTTATATGTACAGAAAAACGCGCTACACGTCCCGTACACGTCCGCCGCGGTAATTGAAAAATGGAAAAACCGTTTAATAGCGACGAGAGACGAACGAACGAAATCGAAAAATAATCCACTTTAGGTTTTACGCGCGTAAACGACCTGGTGGACGTTCGGCTTTCCGACAAACAAATCGCCGTACTGTTATCTACGGATCCATTGGTGGTGTGGCGATGGGAGGAGGCGTCGTCTCGTAGACCACCGGATAAAAGAACCGGCGACGCGAACACACACGCGCCGAAGTATACCCAAAACTCAAGTTCGGAGACATTTGGCCGAGCTCTGTCCAGGCCATCATCTTTCACGCACCGTCTCGCAGGGTCCGAACGTCTACTATATACGTACGCGCGTTGCGGAAATTTAAGTGTTTCCTTTAACGTTACGTACGAGTAATATTGTTTACGTAACGAAATCGCCCCTCGAAATAAACGAAACGAAACACGTTTTTTTTCGCCACGCCCGTTTTTAGCGATCTTGTCTTTTGTTTCCCCGTAACCGTTTCGATACATTTGTGGATGATTTTTCGCTTTTGCCCGTTTTCGATCGTCTCTAAGGTTTGGCCGTTTGATTTATTCAGTTCCGTTACGAATTCGATGTCAGTACTTACCGTTCGGTCTCGACGCGAAATCAACGTACCCTCAACGACCTTCGTTTCCCGCGTTTTTACGAACGTACTCGGCCGTACGTTTGGACGTTTTCGTCCGTTCGGTCGCCGCTGGTTCGCCCCGATCGTTTTAAACGATTTTCGACTTACCGAAGACCCGCGTAAAAAAAAAAAACACCAATCGCTACTACTATATTAACGTATTCCGATTCGTCGCGGGTTTATTACGAAATTCGTTCTCGTTAAACTAAATTATCGAATAACTCGTCGAACGGTTTTCCTGGTGTTTTTTCGTTTTTATGAAACGTTTTTTCTTTTGTGCGCAAGACGCGCGTCTACGCCGAATTTTTTTACGTCAGGATCGGTAATTGGAAAACGGTTATAAAACTCGGATGATTTAATAACACGCGCGCATAATATTGTACGCGTATATATATATATAATAAATTGTGCACGGCGCGAGACTTCGCGATCCGGTCGAGGGGTCGTAAAACAATGAGAGAAAGAGAGAGTTTTAGTGGCGGTAGGGCTGGTGAAAGAGGGGGGGGTACGAAGAGAGAGAGAGAGATAGGGTGAATGAGAAAGGAGATAGCGAGCGAGTGAAAGCGGGCGGAGGCGTCGCCGGAAAGGCTGAAAATTGTCTTTTTCGCAAACGTCGTAGAGAACCGATTTATACGTATACGCACACATACATACATACGTACATATACACATACACACAAGCATACACACACACACACACACACACACACACACACACACACACACACACACACACACACACACACACACACACACACACACACACACACACAC
>JAIPRN010001201.1:0-51737 GCA_025469175.1 Geopemphigus sp. TES_GeoC_2020 | reverse complement strand
TTTTTTTTGTTTTTTTTTTTTTTTTTTTTTTTGCTCGGTTAAACGTATTATCGGTAGCGCGTGGCCGAAACACCCTATCGAAAAAATTTGCACGTCCCGTTTGTGCCGCGGCGTATCCGCGTGGGCCGTCGACCGGAGATTAAATGATTTACCGTGGGTACCCCGGAATAATACTGCCGGGCGCGAAAGGGCGCCGCGAAACGTTAATGACGTCGGTAAGCTTTTCTTTACGCTTGGCCGACGTCTCGAGGCCGAGGAGCGAAAAAAATACGTTCACGCGCCCGCGCTCGCACATTTTTACACTCTGCAGATCCTCATGGGAAAATGTGCAACGGTTCTCCTTCTCTCTTTTGTATATCCTATATACGCGTGTGTATAGGAAAAATATTGTATAAAAAAAAAAAAACAACGACAACTTTTAGTTATTACGCGACGACATTATATCGCGCGTGTATATATATTTATATATGTGTGTGTGTAGGGCCCATGCAGCAGCGTGCGAATCGGTGGAAAAATAACGTTGTCGGGAGCGGGCGCGTACGAAACAAAAATGGGAAAAAACTAGTAGCAGCGTACGCTCGCGTATAATTTCACGACTGAAATTCTTCCCGTCCCGTGGGGTCTTATATATGTGTGTGTGTGTGTGTGTACAGCCGCACGCGCGCCTCGCCTTGTCGTGCCTCGCGCGTAAATGATGATGACAATCCATTTTTTACAGAAAGTGATAAAAACCACCCGGGCAATTCCCCGAAGGCTAACGAGGGGACACGGACGATAACGCCGCCCGCCGCGTTACACACCGTACTCGCGAAAACTGCTAAAAATGAACTGGCGCGCGTTAACCCTACGACTATCCGTACATATCTATATTGTGTACAATATTATACGTATAACGAACTCGGGTCGATCTATCGGTTTTTAAAACGCCACCGTGAAAACCGACCCCGTCTATGTGTGCGTATATATGACCACTATTTCCGTGGGTTCGTTCCGCTTTCACTTTGTAGTGCGCACGTCGCGTGATATTTACACGCTCGGGAAATGCGCGTTTATGTATAAAACGGGTGGGTTTTTTGGATGCGGAGGAGGGGAAGGGCGAAGAAGTGGTGAGAAAAAGGGCTTGTGCTGATAAAACGAAACCCCTTTGTAAAACGGAAGGTCTACGTCGGTCCGAAATTAAATTTTTGGATACGACGAACGGACGTTCGTTTGTTACTATTTCTTCCTTCGTTTGGGAGCCTCGGAAAGACTCGTAGACACGTCGCCGCCGTCCGCGGAATATTATCTAAACACGTAATACCGCTTTAATTAAAATACAAACGTGCGCGAACGCATTAATTTTAAAATTCTGAGGCACTGACATTATCGTCTCGTTGTGTTTAACAAATGACGTCCGGTATAGGTGCGCCGTAAAAATAATATATAATTATCCGTTGTTTAATTAACGAGAGACGTATTATACGCGTATATGTGTGTATGTAAGTGTGTGTGTGTGTGTGTGCGAGTGCGCGTTAAAAGAGAACTGCACGATTTAAAAAAATGTTAATTTGGAAATTTCGTAGTCGAGAAAATTGTTTCTATTTCGAGCTGTTTCTGCTGCTGCTGCTTCTGCTACTGCTGCGGAGAGTGGACTTAGAGTACAATAATAATAATGCATTGTGTTTGGCGAACTTAAAAGATTTTTCCGCGATACGCGCAACTTAAACGACTTGTTCTTAATTACGTTTCAGGAATCGAGATATATATATGCGCGCGCGCTACAACGTGATAGCAGCTGCAGTGCGTAGTCGAGGTTTTTGGGGAGTTGGATTGGAAAAATAAATAAGAGATAGCGCGGCACCGGAGAGATCGAGTTTAGAGAGTGGGTTTTTTGAAGACAACACATTAAGTCATAAATTACAAAACGCAATTCCGCGCGACGCTTGGCAAAAGCAAGCGAAAAAGTTTTTCTCATTCAATGTCCCTCCCGTTCCCGTCATTCCTTTCCCCCTACACCGGTGAGGGGGTAGATGAAAACAGATATTATTATAATATAAGAGAACGAAAAGACGACTTGCAAAAAAAGAAGAAAAAAGAAAAAAGCGAAGAATATATATGTATATACGTGCGAGCGAGCGCGTGAGTAATAAATAAAAATAAGAGGAATAAAACGAATTCTCATTAAATATTAATAAGAAACGAAATAAAAACAGAGTTATCTCGAATGTGCAGCAGAGGGAAAGAACTTGGATTATATATAAGATATCTAAAGTCGAGAAAAATGAAAATATAATAAAATGTGAGAATAACTATATATATATAATATATATATATTTATATATATTTATATACTTCGCAACAGGTGAAGTGAAGTAGGAAGTTTGTGACGACAAATGCATATAAAGGGTCGTCGCGAAAAAACGGCCGACCGGTAAATTTAAAACGTGAGAAAGTTTATATCAGGGAAAAAGGAGACGACGAACATTTGATAATAAAAGTTTAAAAGTAATAGGCGGAATGGGAATTACGTGCCGTAGGGGATGGGGCGTGAAGTGAAATGAGGTTGAAAATCACCTGAGAAAGATGAGAACTTATGTGATAAGACGCCGGGGGAAAAACAGCGTAACGAGAAGTTGCTATTGCGCGTTATACTTGTTTCGAAATAAACGAAAAATGAATCCTGGGGGTTACTTATGTACCGTGTGTATACACACACACACACACATTTTTAGTTTCGTACGCGTATATATATATATATAATTTTTTTTGCTCGTACATGTGGGGAGGGTGACCCTCGTTCGGAAAATCGGTACGTGCGTTACAGCGAGTTATATATATATATATATATCTATACGCGTATATACGCGCTGGAATGGAGAAAATGTTGAATGACCCGGAAAATATTCATACACACAGTAGAGTAACGACGGAGGACAAATTCGTTTCTTTATGGAAGCTTCCTCTTTCTTTTGTTCTCTCTCTCTCTCTCTTTTTCTCTTTATACATGTATACGTTTGTACGTATAATATATTATAATAACGCGCGCGTATATGGACGTAAGCGAAATCGGCGTATGCGTATATAGTATTAAAAAAAAAAAAAAAAACCGGGTGTGGCGGCGGCTCCGATGTATACGCGCGCGAAGAGCCGAGGAGGATTCCAATTAAATATGCGTCGGCGATTTTGGAACAACGTCAAAAAATTACTCGCGCGATATATACGGTCGCGTATTATAAAGTTTTGTGTACGTCGTCCCGTACAAAACGAAAAACCCGCTCGTCTTCGCGACCTACGGAAAACGCAGACGCGCGCGCCGGTCGCGTAATACCACGTTTTCGCCGGCCGGAAGGTGGTGAAATCGTTTCGGCGTTCCGTATGCGGGGAATCGCGTACGCGCCCGAAACGATAGCGCCGTGGCGTCACGAACGACCGTCGTTACCATTTTTATCGCGACCACCGCCGCCGAAACGGTAATAATCGTAACGATTGAACGCGCTGTGATGGTTACTCGGCGAATTCCACGACGGTTTCGTTTTTCGTCACCTCCGGTTTACCCTCCCCTCGTTTTATTTACACCGCTCGGCCACCTATGGCTAAAACGGACGCGTAACACGAAACGCTTCTAGTTTACACGGCGGCCAGAGGCTATTACTAATATCGATATCTGCCGGACATGTTCGCCTTAAATTACGTACCGACGGATTACGTACGGCGCCCCGTGTTTCGGTTAGGTATATTAACGAACGTGTCCTCCCCGCCCCCCATCCGCGTATCGCCAATCGTGCATATTTACGTACGACTACTCGACGATCGTTCCGTTTCGCGGATATACACAATACACGCCGTTCGTAATGTATTCTACGTTTAAAGCGAAGGCCGAGGCGGCGCCCCTCGGGGGACCTCGCCCGCCAGAGGTGCGGGCGTATTATTAAAAGCGGCGCGCGTTTCGCGCCGCGACGCGTGACGTTGTTTCAATTCCGCTTTTTCTCGGCTTTTATTTTTTTAATATTTCGGAGTTTACCGCGGCGCGCGCGTTCGTTCGAGATAAAATAAAAAACCGACGCGACGTCGAAAACCCGAAAAGTTGAAGGGACCACGGCGGCGGCCCGTCGTTTCCCTGGGGCGAAATAACCGACGATTGTTTAGCGTCGCTCGCGCGCACACACATCTCGCGCTGGCGCGTATGTATGAAGGGAATCTGTTGCGCGCCTATACGTACGGGACGTGCGCACCGAAACTCGTTTAGAAGGACCTCTCGACGGCTAATTGTTTTTAACGGTAATTACCCGGCGACGACGGCATTAGTTTACCCCTTACCCCTCCCACACACACACACACACCGTCCCCGCCGCGTAAAGAGAAAATGACCGCGTTTCCAAGACGCGCATAATCGCCGGCGCTCTAGCGTATATAATAATCGTAATAATAATGGTATTCCTTCCGCCGTCGCCCCGCCGATCTTTGCACAATTGAAATCCTCCCGCGTTTTCCGACTGTGTTGTCGTCGCCGCGGCTAATTATTGCTTAACGTTTCCGTCCTTATAGGTGTGCGTTCGCGCGCCTGTGTGTGGATGTGTATAGGACGTATATTGGTCGTGCGTAGGTTTTCGACAACGCTAATTACGACGTCGGCGACGAATATCGATGAGAACGTTCGTCGTCGTTTTCATTCTCGCTCGACGATTCTAACCGATTAACGTTAATTTCCGACGCGCGCGTAGAAAATGTTTCCAATTACGAGCGGCAACGTTAGTCGTACACAAACATACATACACACACACACACATATAAAAGAAGAATACTTTACGCCGATATCGCGTCCCCTATTACGACGTTTGTCGGCGGAGGGCTATAACTGCAGACGTTAGAAATAAATCATTATTTGTAGGATTTACGCTGCAAACAAATAATACCGTCAAGAAAACCCGGAGATTTGGCATGAAACGGCGGTGGGAGGAAACAGAGAGATAGAGAGAGAGAGAGAGAGAGAGAGCAAAAGGGAAACAATTTCGAATCGGATATAAGAGGCTACTTAGACCCGTAACGTGGGGCAATGTTGTGTTACAGAAGGGATGGCGATAGCCACCCTTTGGCAGCGTGTCGTGTTCGAGGAAATTGTATTTTTATTAAAACTACGGTACCATTTTTAGCGTCCGTCGCGGCTTTTTTTTTCCTCGCCTATTACTGCTCACCTATATTCCGTGTTCGGACAGCCCCCCCCACTTCCCCGGAGAGAGAGAATCCGACGATCGCGAGCGTTTTACGTACGGGCTTGCGGTCAATGTTGACGCGCGGCGGCTATCTACGTCCGTCGCCAAACTGTTCGTTTTTCATTAGTCGCGCTCGCTGTTCCAGAGGAATATTTCCGAAACGCGGCGTCTGGTACGTACGGGGGTTTGGTCCGTCCAACCCGCGCGTAATTGATAGCGAAAGAAATGAGGTTGTTTTAAAGGGATTTACCGTTCTCAGTTATATTATTATACGAGAAAGTTTGTCTTGACAGAAACTCCTACAGTGCCCGGTATAATATATATATATATATACACATAGTAACATTTCGCCAGTCACGAGGAGGTATATAATGTTTATATATATATTGGACATAGTAGAAGCATTGCACACAACGACTCCCGGTGGAGTAATATAGGAGCCCTAATAGTCTTCCAAACACCTTTTTAATGAACTACCCCCCGGGTCCACCACCACCCACTAACCGTTACGACGACGACCACCACCACTACCACCACCGCCGCTTCCGTTACCATCACCACCCTTCACCGCGTGCCATTTCTCCTACTCCTCTTTTCTCTCAATTCTATATATATATATATATACGTTTCTCCGGTGGCGTGTCGGGACCAAGATGATCCGTCTTGTCTTTCTCTCCCTTTTCTCCCGTTACGCTGGTTTCGTCTATACACACACACACGTATATACACTCCCGGTATTCAACGGGGATCTGTCTATATCCTCCTTATTGCCTTTTCCCCGACTCATCGTCGTCGCAATAAATAAGAATTGCGATTTTTTGCGCCCGGGATTTTATTATTACCTTCGCCCGGCTTATTGGCCCGCGCGCGCGCGCGCGTTCTTCCGCACTATATTATTATTATTTTACCGCGCGCACCGACCGACGACGCACATAAATATACGTTTAACGGTCAACCGCGGTCGCGTCACCGACACCGTAGTGGTGTTCCTCCATTGCGCGTTTCGTTCCGGCCGGTTCGTTTAATACGTCCGTAAAAAGAAAACCACTCGTAGCGCGCGATTAGGAAACGGAAATGACGAACTACGAACGAAAATCCCGTTGCGGCGCCCTATTTGTTCGTTACGCGCGAAACGCTGGCGTAAAAATAGTACGAGCCCGATGACGACGAAAGGACGGGGCGCCGTTGTGGAACTTGCAATAGAATCCCGGGGATGATAGAATTGTACGGGAATTGGCTGTCTGCGTTTGTTGCGCGTACGGCGCGGAAAATGAGGAAGCGTCGACGCGGGCGAGAGCGACGCCGGGGAGAACCGACACACGGGGTGTGTGGACCCGGTGGGCGGCGGCGAAGGGGATATAAGAGATAGCGGCGGGAGAAGGGAGAAAGTATGCCGAGTATGGAAATGTAGAGGTATATATCATTCTGGTCTGACAGTGTAATTTCTCTTATCAGTCCGACATAGCGCAAATGTTACAAAACTACAGATGCTGCAGTTTTCTCTCGCTCTCTCTCTTATTCTCTCTCTCTCTCTCTCTCTCTCTTTCTTTCTCTAACACTCGCTCACCATTCTACTTCTCTCTGTCCCACGTTCTTCACCCAATCATCGTCCCTTTTTACGCCCGCGCGACGAACAACCACCACCACCACCACCGTCGTCGTTGTCGTCGCCGCCGACCGGCTTTCATCAGAAACCGTGAATAAACGGAAGCGCTCCGTTGTACACGCAATTTCCCACCCGTTTTTCTATCGCGATTTCTCCTTTCCCTCCTTTTTTCTTTCGCCTTTCTCTCTTGTGACTACGTCTATATTATACTATATCGCTATTCTAATTTCTATGTTATTCCGTATTCAATAAAGCAAGAAAAAAATAATCCGTTTTCCTCGAACGCAATATGGAAAATGTATTATATAGCGGAATACATTAATATAAATATATATATAGGTCGTGCATGAAGTGTGTGTGTGTGTGTGTGTGTGTGTATGTAAACCGTTTGCAGCACACACAATGTCGGGGAGAACGATGGCGGTGTACTTTATAATTCCCAATGATTTTCGAGCGACGGCGTGTTGCGGAAGCGGCCAAAATAATGAGAGAAAAGCCGTGCCGGATCATTAGTCTTTTCTGTATATATATATATATCTATGTGTGTGTGCGCGTGCGTATAGCGCAGTTTTTGTATATATGAACGAAAGGGATACGACGCGAAGTTCCCCTTTTGTCCCGCTGTGTGTATATTCCGGTCGGTCGTTGCGCGTTAGTGATAAGGATAACAACAGCGGCATGTGATCGGACACAAGGGAGGCAGGCGGCCGCCGCCGCCGTCCTTTCCGCTCTGTGACTGTATCTTTACAAACTTAATGGTCTGGATTAAATACGGCCAGAGTTCTGAAATATTTTTGCGCCCCGTGTTTATTTTATCTATATATATCTTTGGTTTCCCCTTACCGTGACCGATACACTATATATACACGCGCGCGCGCGTACTATTTCGTCGAGTTTAAGATTTTTCCCCGTTTCCTCCGCCTCGTTTCTATGTGTGTGTGTGTGTATATATATATAGTGTTCGTTTTTGTTCGTCGAGTAATTCCCGACGCGAGAAACTACGTACCGTTATTAACTATACGTACGCGCGTTTTTATATTTTTTCATACGTCGTTTTTCGTTCGACGTTATGAAAAACCGCGAAACGTACTACGGGATAGTTGGTAAATCGGAGCATTCCAGTGGCCACCGTTCGAAATAGCGCGCCGCGGAAAAAATCGAACGTCCGCTTTCGGGGCGGCGAACACGCGAATTTCGTGTATTCCAAATTCGCCGTACCATCGTACGACCGTTTCGCGCTGCTCTGCCGTACGTGTTTTACCAAATTGGAACCAAGTCCCGAACCCTGGTAATAATATTATAACCGTGTCAATTGATGTAAACGATTAATATCCGTTTGTCACACGCCGCCCGCCAGATAGAGATATACTCGCGGTATAAAAATGTCTATACACACACACACACACACACACACACACGAGGGGATTTCGTTCGTCTCAATCATGTGCCGTAAACGTGTGTACATTTACTTTATATATATATACGCGCCGTCCAAGAAAAACAATTTAATATGAAATATTACGAGCCCGTTTTCGTGCCGTTATAAATTACGTACGTTTCCAACGGTAAGTCGAAACGGCAACGTGTATTATTGTTTCGCCCCGTAAGCGCCTAATTGTATTTTTCCCGCCAGCCGCCGAGCTTTTCCGAACCCCGGCTCCGTTTTCGTCTCGTTTAAAGCGGCCTCGTAGTTGTACAAAATGTTTCACGTGCGTAGTGGCGGAATCGAACGTTTGTTTTTATTTGTGTAAACGTTAAAAATATATTTTCGTTTCCGATTATTCGCGCGCTTTTGTACGTATATTTATAAGACGTTTAAACTATTTTCGCTCCGCTACGTATATATATATATATTATAACACCCGCGAGTTTTCGCGCCGAACACTTTTTCGTGGAAACTAGTAAATATGTGCTGCGAAAAAGCTCACAGAGATTCCCTTTATTTATGGGCTACGCGCACGAAAACCTTCTCCGTTGTACCCGTACACGCGCACGTGTGTGTGTGTATGCCTCTTGCGTCTTTGGAAGTCCTATCACACAGTTTTTCATCACGTCGTCCTCTGGGAACTAGCATCAACCCCTTGTTATTTATGGATCTCGGGCGTTATTTTCACGCTCCAACGGGCCGTTCCTCTTTTTCGCCGTTTTATTTATTTTTTTTACGGCGTAGGGAAAAATAAATCCTACTCTATATTCTCTACATGTCAATAATAACTAAATTAAAAAGGCGAAAAAAAGTATAATAATACGTTTCGTTACGATATTGAAATTTTATTAAATTTACCGAATAAACGTGTATTGCCGCTGGTCTTGCGCGACATTAAAACACGTATTCCACGGATTTCCGCAACTAAACGCCCGTTAGTTTCGATCACAATTCGACGGAATCGAAAAAGAAACAAAACTATACGAACTTTATATATATATATATACACACACGGGCGTATACCGGCGTGTTCCGTCGACCATATTTGAAACACGTTTATTGTTTTGTTTTTTTTTTCAAATACAAAGTGTATACACGATAAGGCCGCGAGCCACTCGCGCTTTCAAACGAAATTAGGATTGAGAAATACACGGAACGTGGGCCTTTTATTTTATGGTGATACCGTACGCGTGTAGTGTGCCCCGTATACATAACACGAATTCCGTTGGGACTCGCGCGTACCATTGTGTAACTCGGGTAATTGGTTACACTCAGTTGCCAGGAAGGATATTATATAGATGTGTGTATAATATATATATATATGCATAATACACACACACACACGCACGCACAAACGCGTACATAGCTCTCACATTAACGCACTAAGCCCCTTCGGTTCATTATGCAAGATGCGCGAGTAATTTGATTTTGATATAAAACCGTAAGCGAGATAATTTAATATATACAATATACGCGGCTAGAGTCCCTTTTCTCCCCGCGCGTGGGTGTGCGCCGTTCACGTTCCGCGATGAGTTTCTGTTGAAATTCGAGTACTTTTCCGATATTCAAATCGTCTAATGCGCAGTGTAGGTACGCGTACATACACACACACATATATATACGTATGTCGCGCAGCGGTGGAATAATTGACGCGGAATTAATACCGACATCTTAAGCGACGCGAACCGTGCCTCGCGGGTGTGTTTGTGTATAAAATATATAAGTATATAGTTAAGTGCACCGAGATAAGAAACGCAATTAATACACCGTATACAACCGCAAATCACGCGAGACAACACTCTGTCCACGTATGTATATATATAAGAGAAACTGAAGAAACGACGACAACAATAATAATAATAAAAAACACACCGAGCTGGAATTGGAAATTATGTATTATTATTATTATATGGTTAGGTGAGATTCGTCTCGAAGAATGTCAGACTGGCGAATAATAATAAAATATACAAATACGAACTCGCGCGGGTATATTACATACACGCACACACACACATACGCGAATCATGTTTTGCGGTGGTTTTATGCGACTGCATTTACACACACGCGCGCGCGCGTGCGCGCTTACTCGTCGTACACGTACACAAATCCTCTTAAACAATGCAAAACCGCTTTTGTGCGTGCCAACTATTTATAAGGGAGAAGAAGAAGAGCGTGTGAGTGTGTGGTGTGGTGACGGTGGTGGACGAGAGTAAAACGCGCTCCTCGCGCACGGGCGAAAGCCGAGTGTATTACGCTATTGCGGACACAGCGGGTCGCCGGCAATGGGACATGAACGATCGTTATCGTTTAATCGTCTGAAATATTCACTCCGCGGCCCAAGGACAAACGGGGTAACGAAATATACGACGACGTGCGGGAGACGACTTATTGGTGGCGGGTGGGTAAACCGGTTCACTTAACGTTATATAAGTGGTGGAGACGGATACGATAGGTACACACACACACACACACGGACGAACGTTTAATATAACAAACAATAAATACGTAAGTCCCGATGAGATCGGTATGGCGTGTGTGTTTGTGTGTGTGTGTATGTATATAATATGTTTGTGGAAGACTCGTGTTGCAAGTGCGCGCAGCGGCGTCCGGATTGAAATAAATAGACGTACTTTTTTTTATTAGTATTCCAAATCGAACGGCGAACGTCGCGAACGTTTATTATTATTATTTTTTACTACGCGTTTTTTTTCCCAAACCGCGGGTGATCGTCCGCGTCATACATAAACGGAATTCGTTTGGCGATATACGCTGGCGAGCGCGCGCGCGCGTATACATTAAAGAAAAGAAACACGACGAACGTTTATCGCCGTATATTTAGAAAAAGTGACCGCGGTATATACGCGTTACCGGGTTTCGAAAACAAAACAAAAAAAAAAAAAAAGACGAAGAAATACGTGACGGTTCCCCGTGTCCTCGCGACGGGGAACTACTGTCATATAGCCGGCGGTCGGTGCCGTAGAAATCGGATGGAGAAGTGCCAGAAACGTAAACGTATTATTACTGTCGTGCCGCCACGAAAGAAAACGTCGTCGTTGTGTAACGGCGTCCCGTAGTATTGACTGACGTCCTAGTGGACGAACAACCGAAATCCGAATTTCCGCGTATAGTATTGCCGTACCGTTCGGTTCTTACGAAGCTCTTTCGGCCGTATAACGGCGTGTCGTGCGAACGCGTGTGTGGGATGCGGAGAGGGGAAACTTGGGATGATGGCGAGTGTGTGTGGTCTATATATATATCGGAAACGTTAATATTTCTCGCAGAGAATAATCGATTGCGACGCGCCTCTGTAGAACTCTGTCTACCGCCACCACCGCCGTCCGCCGGAGACGGGCAAAATCCAATAATTGCATTAGTCCGCGAAAAGCGACGGGAAACGCGTGTGTGTATATATATATAAATGTACGCATTATATACATTATACGCGTTTGGCGCTCGCGATGCAATTCTCGGCTAATTTCATCAATATTAGTGCGGAACACCGCCGTCGTTGTCGTCGATCGGCCGTCCCTTTCCGCTCTTTCGCCACAGAATCCGGACGCTCGCCCGAGCCCTCTCGCACTCTGCGTAAAATGCGCACGCTCACACACACACACACACAGTAAAGAGTCGTCGTCGACCACATGGCCTCATAATCCATAATGGAGCGTTTCCATTAGCATACATTGTCACCTCTTGTCATCCGTCCGCGCGCGCGCCGTGCCGGCAAAGGGCGGCAGACACATACACCGTCATCGCGCGCGCGCCCGTCGACGCACTCACTATACACCATTATCACCGTTTGGAGAGCGTCCCGTAAAAAATACGTATGTTTTATAAAAGCGCGCGTGCGTATACACGGAAACCTTTTCTCTCGTATCGCTTATATTATTTCAAATAACAAACGTAACCGCGAGTATCCTGTATATACTGTTTGTTTCGTTTTTAATTATCGATCTGACCATTATTATATTGTACGTGGTATTTTTTCGTAATAGATATTTACCCGCGCGTACCGATTGTCGCGTCATCCTCGTCCGCGTTCGGACACGAGTTCGTTACCTACGTGTGGTGTGCATTTACACATACGCGGCGAACGTCGTAATCATTGTCGTCGCGCGCCGGCGGGATATCGCCAAATCTACGCGCGTGTACGTATTCGTACGATACCGTTCCGTATCGCGATAACGGTTTCGTCTTTTGTTTTGTTTTTTGTTTTTTTTTTTTTTTAATTAGAACGACGACCGTTAATTATTTATATTCGCCCACCCCCGCGTTTTATCGTTGGCCGCCCTATAACGGCGTAATAATAATAATAACGATAATACGCCGTCGCGGCGTTTGTTGAACGCGACGAAAAACAAAACGGAAAACCGTCGTCCCGCGAATAATAATAGCGTACGCGTTATTTATAATCTACTCGTGTGTGTGTATATATATATATATATACGTGTGTAACGCAATACGGGGAAAAAGATCCGTTTATATAATATAAATAACGAAAAATGAAACGCGTCTGAAGGGGTTAAGTACGTTTGTTGTATATATATATATTTAGACGCAAAAAAGGGGAGGAATTCTTTAGTCGTGTTCGATTAACCGCCGTACATTATTGTTCACGAATTGAAAAACAAAAGATAAAAACTACAGGAAACGTTCGAAAGATCGTGTTATTGTCGTACACGGGTTAACAAACGCGTGGTGAAATGTGTACCGGGCGCGCCCGCGCCCGTCGTCGAACGACGCGGATTTATTAAAATAGTATACGACGACGACGCTACGCCATATTATCGCCGTCTCGTCCACCGGGCTCGTATCTAGCGTACAGCGGCGACAGTTAGCCCGACGTTATTGTTGTTTTCGATACTATTTCACGGTAACGAATCGGCGCTCGCTCCGCCTATACTCGGCCTATATTTTTCCGGAAACGTCACCGGGACCGCTGTTGTGTGGCCGGTGATGACCGTCGTTTCTATGCGAGTCGCGCACGCCGCGCGGATATACATTTTTGCCGTCGGCAAATAACTTTTCTCACCCAGAAAACAGACGGCCTGCGCGTACACCGGGCCGCCGGATTAGGGGAAACGTACGCGCGTGGTATATCCTCTCTGGCGTGCGCGCCCGCACGCGTTTGTATATACACATATATATATATATATACGGTACCCGCGCGTCGTTTTTTCCTATTTCGTTCCCGGCGGGAATATTTATCTGTTACGGTCTCGAATTTAGATTGGTTTGTTCGTAACGCTGCACCACGCACTACTGAGCCCGTGTTGTATACGCGCGTATACATGTGTGTGTGTGTGTGTGTGTACACGGACGGTGGGCACCGCTAAGGGTCAAAAATCGGGATTTGGCTCTCCCTTTTTCCCCCATAGCGGCGCGCATATAAACCGTTACTATTTTTCTCCCAGCACGTTGCGACGTACGGCCCCCGTGCACACATACGTGTCCCGGCGTGTATATTACCTGATTAGGGACTCGCGAGAGCGAGGTACATATAGAAAGTGCGCGTGAGAGAGACGGTTATTATTATTAAAGGCCCGCGCGAACCTCGAGTGTGCCCCCGCGGTTTCCGATCGACAAATATCCTTCATAATTCTTAATATTCCACGCGGGACCGGCAATTTACTCTATACCACCGTATTATATAGCCCTCTATAGCCCGTATCTAAATTGCCGCGAACCATTTCTTCTCCCGCCGTTTGTTCGATTGTCTATAATATCTATATATATATATATATATTTCACGTATCTATAAGGGACCAATTTGTCCGGCGTGTCTATACACGAGTATATATTGTGTCGCGTATAACCACGAACGCCGCGTATCATTCCGAATATACGGCGAACCTCCGTGCGCGTATTGTGCAATTTTCACAACGCCATTTTCGTTTTGGATAAAACACGCTCGTGTGTTGCCGCTCTTCGAATATCCGGCATCCCACACCCGTCGCTTCGCCTATGCCTTCGTACTTTCGTCTATTAACTTCTACCTCTACAAAAATAGTTTCATTAACGAAAATTATGCTCCGTCGATTTTCGCGTACACATGTATAGACGTATAAATCGTGTTTGCGCATGTGTGCGTGCGTGCGTATGTGTGTGTGTGTGTGTGTGTGTGTGTGTGTGTGTGTGTGTATAAATAAATGACAGTGATTAACGGAAAGTCGTGTTCTGTCACGGTGAACGAGTACGAGCGACGGTGCAGGATTAGGGTCGGCCGACCGTGAATGTTCCCGGGCATATACGGAAAGGGTTATCGGGTCCCGTGCGTATTCCCTTTGCGTCGCACGCATGCACACACACACACACACACACAATGTTTGTGCGCTCGAAACATAACAATGATCTTTGCTAATGATCACAAAACCGTGTGTTACTAGCCGATATATATATATATATGTGTGTGTGTGTGTACGAATGAACGCCGAGCGCGCGCAAGGGTTTCATACTTCTTTCCCCTCCTGTGTGCGGCAGCAGATCCCGGGCCTAGCGCGATCCCTAATTTTGTTCTGCGCGAAATTGCTTTCGGAAAACTCAAGAGGGTGTCCAGATGTAATTGTCGTAAATTAACTTTTTTCAAGATCCCCTTGTTCTCTCCGCCACACGCCCCACGTCCGTACCGTCACCACTACCCCACGCCACTACCCTTACACACACACATACATATATATATATATACACCAGCCACTTGAAACACATGCGTGCTCTCTGCGAACACGGGAACTTTGGGATAAATCCCTCAAGGGCATTCTCTAGTGGTCACAATATTAGAATAATTATAACATAAAAGGTTTTATACGATTACATAATATATATATATATATATATATATACGTTATAGCGTGTAACAAGTAAAATCGCGCGGCGTTATTGTAATATTCGTTAATATATTCAAAACTAAACGCGAATCAAAATATTCTCAAAACGATTCGACCGCTAAACAATGCGGCGGAGTGTGTTTTCACAGAGGGTGGTGGCGGCTGATGGTGTGTGTGTACGTATTACATTATTATTATACGCGACCGGTATTCAACGCCGGCGGCGAATGACTTTTTGCTTTTTCTTACTACACGAC
Organism: Geopemphigus sp. TES_GeoC_2020; assembly: GCA_025469175.1. Lineage (NCBI taxonomy): Eukaryota > Metazoa > Arthropoda > Insecta > Hemiptera > Aphididae > Geopemphigus > Geopemphigus sp. TES_GeoC_2020. Next base: position 36,435 of record JAIPRN010001201.1, on the reverse strand, counting down.
TCCGGAATTCGTAATAAAAATAATCCAATATCGTATATTGGTTGCGTATATAGATATACGTGTACGTACCGTAACGCCGGCGGATGATATTATAAAGAAAAAAAGCTTAATCCGCGCACTGGAGATTATAAATCGCGGAAAACTACCGCCACGCACGGACCGAACGATATTAACCACATTTTTCATTCTCGTAGGAACGGACGCCGTGGCGATATTGTTCCGGGGCGGGAGTAAAGAATGAGATATTTCGCCCTTCTTATATATATACACACACACACACACACACATATATATATAATACATAACCGAACGCGACGGGTGAGGTGGCTTGGTCGGATGGAGAGGGGGCAGAGTTAGGAGAGATATAGGATACATTCCTGGACACATTGCGAGCGGCCCGAGATAGAATCTTTCTCTACAATAACAACGGTAGAAAAAGGGGGCTTCCGGGCGCGGTAGCGGTGGTCAAGCTTTTGTGTGTGATGGGCTCGCATAAAAGGCTCACCGCGACGACCGACTCCCGTCACACACCCCTCCGCTGAAAAGACCATTCTCGGTTGTTTGAATGGCCGTAAAATTTGTCCACCCGAGTAGACGGGGCTTTGTACGTGTATGTGTGTGTGTGTGTGTGTGCTCGCGCGCGCGTATACGCGGTATATAGTGGCGGAGGGATGTCGTTTTCCATATCTTGCCCGGACTGAGTCGAGTTGAGACCCGAAGATTACCCCTCTTGTTTATGGGCTGGCTTTATTTTCCAATTTCTGTCTAAGATATACCGAAGCCTAAATGGCTAATCTTATATATAACCGACAATATATATATATATATATACATACAGGGCGAACACATACACACACGTGCGTGGGTGGGCGTGCGTGCGCGGATTTACGTAAAAAGGTATAATATATAACGATATTATATTATATATCCGCGGGCGTGTCCGTGTTTCGGTAATGTACATTTTCACACATGCACGACCCCGGTCGGTTGTCGACGACCCGTCGTCCGTAAAATAATATGGTCGCCCGTTAAGGTTGTCGATTAAACGGCGGGTACTGTAGCGCGCGTATAATTATACACGTCGTTGGGTACGCGCGCGCGTATTCAGTTTCGTTTTAAATACCGTCTCGGGCGTGTAAAAACGGCGTGTGGTGGTACACGCGCAAACAACAAAAAACCCTCGTTCGGCCGTTTAAAAAATATGATTTATCCGAAAGAGCGGTACGCGTTAATGAATATTTACGTGGACGATCCGAACTGTACGCACGGCATAGGTTAATTCACGTTGTATAAAACGTATATCACCGTACGTGTATACGAAATAATAGCGCGCACAACGTACACGAGACTCGGACGAAAATACGATTACGAAAAATATCGTTGGCGCGCGCGTATGTATAAATATATAAACACACACGTCTGTGTACTACGGCGGAGTACTGTGGGAATCATTAATCAAATATATGACCCGTTGTTGTCGTTACGTGTATAACGTATTACAATACCCGTCGAGTTAGTTAACCGTATTACAGAAATCGCGTGTGGCACGAAATCAATTTTTCCTTCTTATATATATATATATATATATATATGTACACACGTACACGCGCTTTCCAAAAACGACTATTGATTATGTGAGAAAATGGGCGTAAAAACTATCGCGTATATCCGTATTGTCTATTTCACGTTATTTATTATTTACCTACGTATATACTAGAAGGCGCGCGTGCGCGTACGTACAGGTTACCTACCGAACGAAACGAAAAACGCGGCCGACGCGCGTAAAATTATCGTAAACTCTCGCGCCAGCCAGTGTCTCTCGTCTCGTAAGCACGAAAACTGTGCTTTCCCGTCCGTAGGAACTCGGCCGTTTTAATCCGGTTTATGCCGTCCGGTATTTTGCCGTACGGTCAAAACCGTGCAAGTGTGAAACGAGTGTAACAGTTTCGTTTAATTCGCCGTATAGGGCGCGGCGGCCGTACAAAATGTACGCGCCGTGTGTTTCGTATACGGAAATAAATATTCGGCCCGTTCGTGTGTACACAACCGGCCGAGTTGAAACGTAATTAAAATGTAAATACGGTAATTTAAAAACGACGATTAGGACAGCGCGCTTACGTCGATTGCTCCAATGACAACGATCATTAATAATTTGTAGGTACCGGCGGTAATCGGCAGAGACACGCTTTAAATAACTTATTTATTCGGGAAAGAAGGAAGGAAAAGAAATACGGCGTAGAATCACGTACAGTTCGTTTAGCGTCTCCCCCGAAAGAGACGTTATTATTTACGATCGGGCCCGCTCGCGTACCTACTATTTTCGGTTAATGTAGGCGTGCGCGTAATTAATATTTACACGATCCACGGACGAATAATATAATTTCCGCTAAACGTCCGTACGTTTTATACGGACGAGAAAACTGTTACTGCGTATGTGTGTGTGTGCACACGTATAAATAAAAGTAAGCGCTGGGCTTTTCGTGAGGAATGAGTCGCGCATTTTTGGACGGGGATTTTTTTTTTTAATCTGATAAGAGAACAAAATAAGGGGGAGGGGAGACTATTGATTTTGCAATTAATGCAAAACGCGTGATAATGGAGAGTTGGACGAGAATACTTTCGGCCCGCTAATGACGACGTATTTATTTTTTTTTTTTTTTAACGCCCTAACGCGAAACTATATAAAATATATATATTATTAGGACAGGAAAAGATACCGAAGCCGTCTCGGCGGCCCGAGTCTCTCGCAGCGCGCAGTCACGGGGATTAAAAAGACATTCGGCTTGTCCGACGAATTAACGCGATAAGAAGAGAGAAAAGACGATCGAGTTTCCCTTATACACACACACACACACACACACACACACACACACACATATATATATATAAACGCGACACCTATATACGGAAACGTTCGCGAGGCGGCGGATACGACCCGGAGAAGATTTGCGGGGCCGTATTTCGTTCGTTACGCTTAAGCCCGCGCTACGCCGAAATAACTTTATATATATAAACAAGCTCTAGTATAATTTCCACAGTTACACTACCACCACCGTTGACCGCCCGAAATAAGCGCTTCGCCCCCCCCACTCCCCACCTGTACCCGTAAACTATAAGAGAACGAACGGCGCGCCGGCGACATCGCCTCGCCATCCCTTCCCACACACCGAGTTTATGCGCGGGCGCCGCCGCGTAATATTCGTTTTATTTCGGCGCGATCGAAATATTAAAGAAATACAAAAAGGGCGAACCGAATTAGGCGTCAAACGACGAAACAGCTGTTACGGCCGTTGATGGGGGTCGGGTCATATGTCAGGTCCCGGGGTTGTTAGGTCAGAACTATCGAGTTATGTGTGTATGTGCACCGGGTGTTTGTAACGACTTCTCCTACTGGTGCACCCCCTCTACACCCCCGTCGGGCCGTTTACAACGTCTCTTAATCGGCAGAAATACGTTTAAACGCGTATTATATAAATATATATATATATATGTACGTACGAATTTCGTCGACCCTTTTGGGCTTTCTTTCGGGTGTACGCTCGTTACACGTCTGTTTGGCCCCGCGCGCGCGGTCGTTCTCTCCGAATTTAATAAATAATTATATTTCCGACGCGATAATTCCACGTTACGAAACGCCCGCGCCTCGTACAATACACACACGCACATATTTATATTTATACGCGCGCGTTCCTATTTCCCGACGAATTTAATTTATAATATTTACGTGGCGATAACGTTACGCGCGCCGTTCGTCGTCGCCCGTTTAATACGGACAAATAAACGAACGGACGGCCAAAAGTTTTCGTCGCGCGTAATTCGTCGTTAACGGAATAAAACGTCCCGCCGACCACGCGTCGATTCGTATTTACGCGTTATATATATATATTTAATCGAAGTTTGCGTTTTTGTTGTCTACAGGTTTATCAACGCCCGACGAAGAATAGTCCAACCAATGATCGATCAGTCTAACCGTGCGGGTAAGTGGAAAATTATCGTACGACAATTAGCGAATATAATACCGTGTTCGTTCTATACACCAACGACGGTGAACAAACTAACATGGTTCGCCGTTACTCCGTGTAGAAACTAATCGTTTCCGAACTACATATCTGATCGGATCAATTTCGAAACGCTTTTCGTCCGTAACACGTGTTCGTTGTCGAGGTTCGTGCGAACAACAATGTACGTGTCGCCGTCGTTCCGCGTTTACACTCGAGACCGATTTCTCCGACGGTCGGTGAACGTGCTTCGAGTAACGCCCCTGTCGTTCCATTTCGTATCGTCATTTCGGATACGGGAACTTCGACGTCGGTTCTCGGCCGCAAATCGTGATTCGACGCGTCTCCGTTTAAAGTAGACGAATTATAACCATAAGTCACTCGCGACGTAGACAAAAGTTGCCCGGGTACAATTAGCGGTTCTCCTCCCGGGCGTAGCGGCACCGCGGTGTTCCGTCAGTCACCCGTCCGACGCGCCCGAACTTCGCCGCGTGTCCCGTTTACGTAACCGCCTTATCCGCCGGCGAATTCTTTTCCCCACACGAAATCCGCGTTTATTGTTCGAACCCGAAATTCTCGGTAGTAGCTCCCGTGTGGTATTATCATACCCGATCGTCGTGCCGTTCTTGTTTTCATTCCGTGCGTTTCACCGTTCGTCATGGGCCGCGGTACGACGATTACGCCAATGTGTACGAGTAACTCCGTGTATTGCGTATACGCGTGTCACGGGACGAACACGCGCGTGTTATACAACAAATGGGGATGGTCTCGTCGTGGCCAGTATTCGTGTGTCCCTTTGAAACGTATTCGAATACACGAATTACGTGTAACTATTTACGATTTTGTATTCGACCGCGCGTGTTAGACGGCGGTACTAATAATCGTACTACGATAGTGCACGACGATTTACAATCGACATTCGGATCCCGAACGGACTCGGGTGTTTCGACAGTATATAGCTGGACGGCTAGTAGAATGTGTTCCAGACCGTCCCGCCGTTTAGTTACACGCGCCTTAATCTTAATGACGGTACGCGGAGGACATAATTCGCGCTATCCGATCGTTAATAACTCGCCGGAGGTCTTTAAAAAAAAATCGCCAACTCGGTGTCCTAATATACATATGCGAAATGTTCGGCTTAAGGATATTTTTCCCCATTTCGCCACCACCGTGGTCACCGCCGTACGCGTGTGTACGTAAACGAACATAACAGCGCGTAACAATAATAACGAAAAATCCGCGTCGACGATTTCCCGCGGTTGGCGCGCGCCTCTATATAACGGGGCCTGTACGTATAATAATATTACGGAGACCGGAGCGCCGCCGCGGACGCGACGCGCGCTCGTGGTGGTAAATCGTCCGAATCGGGCGGCGACGGCGGCTGTGCGAGGAAAACGCGTCCGTGTCGTAAAGCAGAACGACTGTTCGCGGGGGGTCGTAAACGCGCGGCGGCGGCAAATTGTAATGTTTTCCGCGACGCACCTCAGGTCCAATTACGCGAATTTTCCGGCCCAGGTTTCGCGTCGTTTCCCCCTACGCGTTCACTCGCCCGTCGTCCCCATTTACCCCGCGAAAACGCCATTTCGTAGGTTTTTACTGCTATATTCTCCGAGACGGCGGCGCGCAACTTTTGACTGGCAATTTCGAGGGGTTTTATGGCGCGATAAACTTGTTACGACATGCTTGATTTTCGCGGCACCCTCTAGCCGCCGCCGCCGAGCCGGTTATACCGTTTTATTCCCGTTTAATGGAAATTTTATTTTTACTGCCGAGTCATCTAGACCCCTTTTTGCCTTTTTTGCCCGACGATATTGTCGTCGTCTCCTCTCGTCACCGCCGCCGCCGCCACCGGAGATCGTTTTAATTTTATTAGCAGCAAATTGCCTTTATACGACACTTTTGTTTTTATTCGACTCTTTTCCGCGCTCGTGCGCCCTCGTGTATATATATATATATATATATGTGTGTGTGTGTGTGCACGATTGCCGCCTGCCTATGTATAATACGTACGTACGTACATTTGTACACGTGTGCGCGCGTTTAACCACCGGCAAATAGTTACGACCAAATAGAACCGTAAAGCTACCGCGTCGTATATAAAAAGCCGCTACTCGTTCTAATCCCGAATCATTGACGGTCGACTATATATAGTAAATATATACGACCGACAACGTTCCCGCGAGAATGCGGAAAAATTATTTAAATTTCCGTTTAATCGCCCGTGTACCGTAAATAAAAAAACGACGGCGATTTTTTCGATACTATCCAGCGATCGTCGACGTCGACCGCGTGTATTTGGCGAACGTCGTGAAGCTGTGACGATGGGGGAGGAACGAGAAGTATTTTCTTTTTTGCAATCTTCGGCACATACGCTCCGGGTCTTATGCGCTTGCCAATTTGTCGAGAAGCGCGGAACCAACGAGAGAACCTCGCGTGTCCGGTGACTTTCGATTTCCTAACAGCGTCGTGAAAATACCCTGGAACCGTCGCGCGCGTTTACGTTCGATGAAACCGTCGACATTATTGCCGATCGTGCACGTCGACGCGAATACGAATTTCAAACAATTTTCGTAATTGTTTTCCGCCGTATTTTCGTTATGTTTCCTATTGTGAAACCTGAACACACCCGTCCGTATTCGCGGACGATATTTACAGCATTCGCATTTTGTTCGTGCGCCAGCGGTAAATTGGCAATTCGTTGTAAAATTCGTGCGCGTTGCGCAAACCGACCGTCCGAAATGACCGTCGATAAGTTTAATTACTCTATTTCGATATCTAGCCACGGTTCCGTGTGTCCGTACAACGTCGACCAGTGAAAACGTGTAAAACGAAAGAAGGACGATTAAGAAACGCTTTAGTTCGCGTCGTTCGTAACGCACGCGGGCGTACATCGTTTTTCGTAGTATTTTATCGGCGGACATTTACGTCGTCGGGGAACGCCGCCGCGTCGTTACACGGAGCGAGGGGGATTCGCGCGTATTTTTTTTTTCTTCGCTTTTCTCGGTCGACAAATGGATCTTCGAAAGTCGTCCGCCGCGGGGTTTTAAAAGAACGTCGCGCCGAGTAGTTTGTTGTGTATATAATGCGTATAACTTATACGGTACACGCCGAGTGTGTGGCCGTACTTTTCGAAGTCGGTCTTATATAAAAATATTATACGTCCTGACCCCTATGCGGTGGCGTCAACGGCGCGTGGTACTTGCGGAATATGTGTGCGTGCGTGCGTACATATATATATATGGCGTATAAAAGGGCCTCGATTCTATATTTCCGGTAGTATTCGAAAAAGAAATCTCCCGAAAGCTTTAACAAGACAAGTCTCATTGGTTCGACCCCGTCCGAGTTTTTCTACCCCCGTATACACACCCACGCACTCGTGTCGTGTATGTATATATATATATATTACGGCGAACATTATTTTATACGTTTTATACGAAGAATAGAATAAACGCGTACCGGATATAAAAACCACCACCGAACATTACTGTTCCGCCTCATCAACCCTATTATATAGCGTCGTCGTCGTCGTCGTCGTCGTTCGCTCCCGACACGAAAACATTTCCTCGGACGTTTTTCGATAACCGCCGACCCCTTTTACGACGGCCGCGATGTATATCCGCCGTACGGCGGCCGACCGTTTCCTTTTTCGCGTAATTTTCGGGATACGCTCGGCTCGTCATCTCGCTGGAACGTCGTCGCGCGTCCTAAAAACCGGCAACGTAAACGACTTTAATTCGTTCATTCGACAAACCGTATCGTAGCGACGATATAACGAAAACCGATGTGCTCGTGTTTGGAAATGGATAGTGCGGCGGCGTTAATATATATTATATACGACGGCGAACGTAGTTGAAGAGAATGCCGTGATACGCGGGGAGTGAAAGGACTATGGGCCCGGGCAAGGACATCTTGGTGGATATATCTGCCGGCTGCCGTCCATATATATATATATAAATGTTGTGCTGCAGGGGTTGGTGTTAAGAGTAATCTCTGTTAATATCCATTACCGTGTTTGCGCACGGGAGCTCTTCTCGCGAGGGGAAACTTTTACTCGATTTAACCGACGACCGTATAGTGTACTCGCGTATACTTGTGTGTGTGTGGTAGCGAGTTTGCAGTCGGTCGGTTTATAAAAATATAGCGCAATTTTAAACGTATTCGACTTTCGTCGGCCGTGGCGGGCCGCCGCGGCCGCGTTAATTATATTATCGCGACGCGTCAACGCCGTTTCGCGGGGCGGCGGCGGCGATGGTGGTGCGCGCGCGCGTGTGTATTTATATAGTACGCGCGCTCGTAGCCGGGGCCAATTAAATCGCGATTCAAAAAATCGGTCGTCGGGGGATTACACGGCTTTCCACTTTTCCGCCGTCGAGGTCCTAATCATTTTTATTCCCCCGAGCGTTTTCCCGTCACTCGGCGTCCCGTCTCGTAGTCTGCTAGTCGTCGTCGGCGCACTCGCGAGCGCGCTTGTACGGAACGTCGTGTGTATACGTCGCTTTCGGTTTTGTTCGGCGGCATACGCGACGCGTACAAACAATTTCGGTATTTACGCGCACGTATCTAAGATATACGCTGTGTATATGCGTGCGTTTAGTAGACAAAAACAAAGACGAATTACGACGCCGAGAGCTTTTAGTATATTGTATCCCCGCCGCCGTTTATTCGTTATTTATGTATTATTAATATTTTCCTACTCGGTTTCATTTCGTCCGATTCGGTTAGGTCGGACGCGAGTAGTCGAACGCGTGCGTATTATTATTATATAGAAACGCGCCGTATAAAAAAAAAAAACGTACACGAACGTACGATTCTTGTACACGAGACATTTGCGATCGACGCTTAGAGTGTACGCGCGCGCTTTCTAACGTAATGGTACACACTCGCTATTGTAATTCCTAAATATATATATATATATATGTATGTATACCCGAAACGAACGCCGTGTCTGTTTGTATATAGACGGCATTGGTAACGGGAAGTGGTGGACAACAATATATCTTGTCGCTAGAGGTGGTCCCTTCTTGTATTCGGCCAGTGGTGGTGGTGGTATGGAGAAGGGGGGGACAAGAAAAATGGACCTCGACCCTGAAGGGTCCGCGCGACTGCAATCCGTCAATCCGGGGCCGTATCTGTGATAAGGGAAAGGAAAGAACGGAAAAAAGGAAAAAAGAGAAAAAAGCTCGCTTTGGGACACACCGAAGTTTTCACCTCTTCCGTCCTATACGGTATATCCGACAATAGTATTGTACGTATATATATTGTTTCCTTTACGCGACCATAAATTACTATTTTGTCCGGCCAGTCGTTTTCGCGCGCACAAAACGATCGATCGGTGGTTTCTTACGCCCGTGTGTCCGTACGTAATATAATACACATATACACTCGGACGGTACATATATATTTATACGTATATACGCGCGCGCGCGTTATAATCGAAATATAAAAATCGATTCCGTGACTTATTTTCGTGGTTTTTTTTTTCAGTATTTTCTCCGCACGCCGGCCCCAGCGGAGCGTACAGTCCCGAGGCAGCCGGCCTGGGATACATGATGGACGGACAGTCTCAGATGCTCGCGGCGGCAGGTCACAGACCCCCGGGCGACCCGGCCTATCACAATGAATATCATCATTACCCGGCCCAATACTACGGTCATTTGTAGAGAGAGAGAGAGAGAGAGCGTGAGAGAGGGAGAAAGAGAGCGAACGTGAATGGGAGGAAGAGCCGTAAATTACAATCTGAATTTTTTAGTGTATACTCGTGTTTTCGTTTCACGATGATTGATAATAAACAATCTGGTTGACTGATGTACATTTTTTTCACTGGTCGCTATTATTACTTTATTTTATTATTATATTACTTTTTTTTTGTTTCTATTATACACGTTACGCGCGCCGCGGATTGTCGTCGTTTTCCTTTGAACGTAACGATTATTATAGAGACCGCCGCGGCTTCGTTTAATTTGTTTTATCGTTTCAATGACGACTACGGCGTTACGAAAATATTATCGACCCGCGCCAACGTTTTGTTCGACTTGTACGCGATTATTTACGCGCGCGTACCACATTTGTAAAAACATCGTAACGAAACGAGAAAATTATGTACGTCGCGTCGGCCCCGTTACGTTTCGTTGTTGTGATACGTAACGAAACGATATTTAAATCTTGTAATTATATATTTCCACACACACGCCCCTCCTCCTCCTCCTCCCCAGCCCGATTTCAAGTGAAATAAACTAGTAGCGCGTACGAGTAGTAGTAGTACGACGTTAGTTTCGCGCGCACCCGCGTAAGTAGTAGTAACTACTACAATATACTCTCTATATTACGTAGGCGATTCGGTCGTGCGGGAAAAATACCGTCGACGACAATCGAAATATTCAACGGCGGCGGTTCGTATTGATATACCCCCGTGTTCCGGGGTGGAGGGGGGAGCGCGCGTCCGTTCGACGAACGTTCTTATTTTTTTTTTACGCTACACGCGCGTGTACAGTGGTCGCCGTTTGTTGCGTACGCGGGGACGGACGGTCGATTTTTCGCGACGTTCGCCGCCCGGTAACGTCGCGGGACCACTCTTGAAACCGATTTTTTTTCGGGTTTTTCCGCCCGCGTCGCCGCCACGGTCCGTTTTCGGCGCGCGCTAACGATCGCCGACTTTTTTTTATAAGTTCGTTGTTTCCGTCGCGCCGTGGGGGCGCACATTCGCTTCCCCTCTCCCCCACCCTACCCGGTCACTTGAACACGGGCCCTTCCCCGAACGAGACAGACGCCCCACCCTTGCGCCATCGCACCCCCGGACACGCGGAATTCGTTTTCGTTTTTTTTTTTCGCGCCGTTCCGTTATTCGTGTTCGTTGCGAACAAAACGCCGCGTGTTTTACTTGCCCGCCGATCTCTCGCCACCGCCATCTCATCCCCGTAGGCTTGCGGGCACCTTAAGTATAGAAAAGAATCACGATACGTTTGGCGCCCTTTGCGTCGCTGTTAATAATTTGACACGGAATCCCGAGAGACGAACGATTTTGAGACGCGTACGCACGCGTGTATAAAACGGTGCGTACAATTTCACGATTTCAGTATTAAGCTACTCGTTAGAGAATTTAGAGAAGGTCGGAATTTATTTTATTTGTTATTGTTTTACGCGTTTTTTTTTTTTTTAGTTACCAAACAAATTTCGACGGCGAATTATATATATATATATTATAAATAAATATATATATATATTTTTTTTTTTGAACGTCGTGTTACGACAACAATTTTTACATTAAGTATTCCGGTACAGAAACGAACGTGGGGAGGGGGTCGCTACCGACAGAATATCCTCGTAAAAAAAAATTAACGAAAAATAATAATAGATTGTTGTTTTGTTTTCACGTATAAGATATTATTGCGTTCGTTATTCGTTATTGGCAATAATATAACGCCTATCTCGATTCAACGTCACGAAATTTCACCAGTAATTATTATTATATTTTTTTTTTTACTTTTAATATTTTTTATTATCGCGGTAACGTTTTATTGTTATTTACGTAGCATAATAGGTAATTTTTTTATTACGTTTATAAAATCATCGTCGTAATATATGTATTACAATGATAACGGTGCACATCAACGACGACGTCTGGAGTTCGTTTATTTCTATAAACGCGCTAGACATTGATTTTTGTGCCAGTAAACTCGACGTTTTTATCTATATAAGTATAATTATTACGTAAATGTATATACTGTAATTTGTAAAACTTACTATTTTAGCGATTTACATATAAATATACATACGTGTATGTACATAACACGATGACGTGTATATATATATATATATTATATAAAGTATACGAATATATTACGAGTAAATATATATATACGCGTACGCGTATTTTATATAATATATTCGTGCACGATATATATATATATATATATATATATAAATTTTTTTTTGTATGTTCTATATATAGTTGATTAAGTCGATTTACGTATTATGTTTGATGAAAGAAAAACGTGTGCAGCAGCAACTTGTATATATAGTTTATACGTTTAGTTGTGTATAATTTTTACAATGTGATATAATATATAATATAATTAATAATTTAATAATAACGATTATATTATATATATATATATATATAATTACGTATAAAAATAATAACGATTAATACTATAATAATAATTATAATAATATTATATTGATTATAATAATAATTCTATACGACAAAAAACCGTTTTTAGTGTTTTCTTTCTCATATATATATATATGTGCGTGTACAAATAAAACGCTATACCGTGCGCGTACGAAATATTTTACGCGATAATTGTAAACGCGTTGTGTTGTGTACTGCGCGGACGCCGACGACCCAGAAACCTCCACGAGACCATTACTCCGTGTCCTACGCTCGCGTCACGCGCTGTACACGGATACAATAGATCGCGTCGGCGCGATATACACACGCACCGTTCGCGGACACGTCGTCGTCGTCGTGATGAAACGGTTTTTTAGACAGCCAGTGCCCCACCACTGGCCGTTTGGTCTCGTACGAGTTCGAACCGGTTACGACGGGCCGTACGTTTTTACGCGCGGCCTTTTCGCAAAAAAAAACCGTACGGCTCTAGCCGCGCCAAACGATAGAAAATAAAAATCGCGCGTAACCGTGTACGACACACACACACCAGCCTGACTGCTGCACAACCTCCCCGACCCATCGCCATCAACACTGCTCCGCCGTCGTTCCCGCGCCACCCATACCAGTCACGGGACGAACTTTAGGGGCGGTAGCCGCCCGCGGCCGCACAAAGTGAACGGACGTGCGCGCGCGCGCTCGCTCGCTCGGCGTTCGTGCCGTGACGGAGTGGAATCGACGTGTACGACGGCGGCCACCGCCGCACCATCACCGCCGCCGCCGCCGCCACCACCACCACTACCGCCACCATCGTCGCGACCGTAGCCCGTTTCCATGACGACCCGTCCGGGTGGTACGGGGCGTGTACCCGTGTCGCGGACGTTGACAAATGATGGACGTCCTGAGCCGTCGGCCGCCGCCGCCGCCGCCGCCGCGTCCTGGCGCCGTGAAATCTCCCAACTCCTCCGGCCGCCCCTCACTTCCCCACCAAACACACACCCACGCACACGCGCTTGCGCACGCGCGCACATACATAATATATATACACGCTGCCGTTACCGTTCATCCACCGACAGTGTACACCCGCGCACGCGCACACTCACAGACTAAAAGTAGTGAAATAAAAGTTCGAGCGCTTCGTTTATATATATATATATATATGTGTGTGTGTGTGTGTACGAGTCGGCTATATATGTACCGCCGAAAACCCTCTCCGCCCTCCTCCCCCGCTCGATCCTATATTTTTGTACACGTGGCCCCCGAAATTCTCATTTGTCTTGCTTGCCCTCCACACACGCACACACACACACACACACACACACACACACACACACACACGTCACATCGCGCCTTGGCGGCGGCGCACTCTGCCACCGAAACCATCGCCCCCCTCCCTCTCCTACACACACACACACACACCGGTGAGCGAACAACTCGCCAAACACCACAATACGCGAGCGCGCCCGTCGTACGGTCGGTGGTAATCTTCGCCCCGTGTACGACCGACGTTACCATTTTCTCGCCGTAACGCGACGAAACTCGAGCCGCGACCTACGTAGACCGTTTTCGGAATTTTGAACGCGCCCGGGCGGCGGACCAAAATCGGACCCCATCCCACCACCACCACCATCCACAGTGTACGTACAATTGTCGGCGGCGATATTTCTCGTATTCCGCGTAATTGCGCCGCGGATCTACGACGACAAACAGTGTCTCCCGTCGCAACTACACGACACCGATCGATTATATACCAATCGCGGACCATCGACGGATGGGAAGTCGTCCGACAGTGTTTGGCCGGCGTACGTTTCGACGTCGTTACTCACAATAAACGGACATCGTACGTTATCACGCGTACACGCACGCGCCGCGTCACATTTATGTACAATTGGCGACTGACGCTAAAACCCCAAATGCCCGCCACGGCGTTGTTAATAACCATTCGGGCGCGCTCTCGTTCGTAACGGAAATCGGCGGCGGATGGAAAACCCTCGGGTACGGCCGGTCGATAATGCCGCGAGTTTCCCGATAAAATGACCGGTGCCGGGTGTCAATCGTCGACCCGACGCCTACGTAATTACGACCGCCCTCCGCCACGTGTATAATCCCGGACAGGTGTTCCGCTTTTATCCCCCCCCCCGGCCGTTTTTAATATGCACGTGTGCGTACGTATTTTCAAAGTGTATTTGTCCAAGTGTGGTATATACGTTGACGGGTGTGTGGTACCGTAAACGTGTCGGCTGTTTGTGTATCGTATAATATTAGACAGACGCGCGCGCGTTATAATCGTACAGGCGAAAAAAATGCGTACGCTCGCCGACGAGTTTACGGATTTTTCGTTCCGTCGGGCCCTATACATTTTTTTTTTTGTTCGCTCCGTTATAAATAATATACGCGACGCGTTCGGCCGTCAACGTGCGCGCCATCGACCGACGATAATAAACGGCGCGCGGCGCCGCCGATCGTTCGAAACGCGCGCACTTTATAAATCATACCGCGCGCTACGTACGTGCGCACGGCCGGCCACGTCATCGCGCCCGCCGGTGTCCCGGCGCACATCTCGTCTACGCGTACAATACGCGCCCGGTGGTTGGTTTATAACGACCGTTCGCAATTCGCGCCCGGTCACGGTACGCGGCGTACCGAAGAAATGGCGACGCGCGTTTATGGTACGAACTTTTTAACGATCGTCGATCGCCCGTAACTAACCGTGTCCAGCGTACGTCTAATCGAATTCCTCCCATTAGGAGGCTATCGATCATGCCGCCCCCCCACCCGGGTGACGAAAAAATCGAAAATTAATCGTTCGACGAGTCGTTAAAACGACCGAGCTACTCAGGAAAGCTACATTTTTTCCGTCGCGTTTAATTAAAAAAAAAAACCAACTTATTTCGCCTCCGTACTTGTTATTCCTTTATTGTAAACGGTAGGCGACCGTTCGATAAATCGTTACGAACGGGTCGTCGACGACCGCGGTTTATAGGTTACCTAACCTAGTTCGTTATCGCGACTCGTGTCCGAACAAAGTTACTGTTTTGTCGCGATCGTTTTCGAATAAAAGGTAATAATAATAACTCGATCGGCCTCTAAACGATACTGTTTCCGATCAATTTCGGTTTACTGGCGTGAAAAATTCGAAATTCTTCGACATCGAGGGAGTTGTTCGGCGGATAAGAAAACGACGCCGTAAGAGAAAATTGCGATTTTCTAACGAATCGAGACGGATAAATCGATCATTCCGTTTGCTAGTCAGTACACGTGATGAGACTAAGTCATGTGTGTGCGCGGGCATGCGTGCCGAAAACTAGTAGGACGGCGGCGATGGAAAATCCGCCATTGGCCTGCAAAGAAAACTTACACACACACACACATATATATATATATATACAGCCAGAGCGACTCGGTGGCGAACCGGATTTCGAAAACCATATATTATCCCCGGAGAAAGGGCGCACAAGATGTGATGATGGTGGTGGTGGAGGAGGAGGGAGAATGGGAGACCCCTTGAAATGTTTATCGACGCACGCACGCAGGCTGCGCGACCGACCAAAGGTCCGAGCCCGGAAACCCGGCGTTGGACATAATTTCCGTTTTGCCGCCGTGCCGTGGAAGCGGATCGTGGGAGCACATCCGGATCCCCGGGACTCGGCGGCGGCGGCGGCCAATATTTACTACTTCGCCGGTTGTGTGTGTGTGTGTGTGTGTGTGTGTGTGTGTGTGTGTGTACACTTTGCGCACAACCGCTCTTATACACATACGCGCGTTCATGTGTGTACATACATATATATATATATATATGTACGTTCGTATTTCTGACGCGTTAGAATGTATACTTAAAAAAAAAACGCGTACTCGTCGTTTATATATATATAGTAGCGTTAAAATCTGTAAAAAAAAATCGTCGAGACTACATTTCGGTTAGTACAGAGTGTTCAAAAAAAATAAATAGTTACTCCAAATTTTAAACATCTCCGAAAGGGAAATAAAACAAAAAAACCGGAGAAATTTTGGAATTGTAGCAACTCTGTAGTCCCGTCCGCACGAGTACAGCGAATGAATTTCCGGTTAGTACAGAGTGGCCGAAAAATTCGTTTCGGTTAAAAGAAATAGGTACTCGTGATTTAAACGTCTCCGATAGGGAAATACCGACAACAAAACCGGAGGAATTAAAGCGAGGGTTGTTTGCAGGTGTGTTGCAAGGGTGTTTGCAGTCCCGTCCACACAAGTAACAGCGTGAGTGTTTCTCGTCGGTCCCGTCGTTCGCAAAGTCGCGCTTGCCGAAAATAGAAAATTCGAGCGTATCGAAAGGTTGGTTTTGGCGCGAAACGACGCGGCCAGAAACGTTGACGACGGGACGCGTTCATAATCCTATCCACACGCGCGGGGGACGCGAAATTCGTTAACGAGAATTGTCTCTCGTTCCGAACAACGAAACACTATATTTCGTACGGTTAGCCGGCGACGCGCGCGTATTAAATTTCACCCCCGACGCGTGTATATATATATATATACACGCGGCGCGTACGATTACATCGGAGTAGGACGCGTGGCGGACGACCGAACCGACGATGATCGTATACGTTTCGTTCCGTAAGTTGACGGGGCGCCCGTCCCCGTTATTTTCGAACACCTCCCCATCATCCCACTTGCCGCGCGATCCGCCGACCCTCGTTGGGGATATGATGCCTACACTCGGAAGTCCTGGTCGTTTTTTTTTTCCCTACTAAAATCGCCGATACGCACGCCCGGAAAAGGCTCGACAACGGTATTTCGCTAATCGTTTACGGGAGGAGATATTGCGACGAAACAATATAATTCCAAAACGGGAATACGCGGGACGCTATCTGCCGCCGTACAACCGAAGTCCCTTACGGAAAATCTGAAATTACGACAATTTCACGTCCTAAGTACGGAACGTGTCACTTCTGACGCGCCGTTTGAGAAAAATAAAAAACGAATATATTCGTTATTTGTCGTAAGAAAACGGGACAAGCGCCCATTTACACCGCCGTTCAATCGACGTGCCACCTGCAAGTCCGTATTTTTTTTTTAAATCTCCGATACACCCGCCCAGTGTCCGGAAAGCTCGAGAACGGTATTTCGGATTGACGAGATTTACAACGACGAAACAATAATCGTGACATCCCTTAACGGAAACACGTGCGAGATGGGACACTATCTGCGGCCGTGCGACAAGTCCCTTACGAAAACTCTAAGATTACGACGGTTTCACGTCCAAACAATGTGTACAGGATGATGCGCCGTCAGGACAATTCCCCGACACGCGGCGACCCCATTTACGTCCGTCGATTAAGAAAAATAAAGAGGAAAATAATCTCGACAATTCCGTAAGGTGAGGTTAGGCAGTTAAAATCATTCCCACCCTCCGCTACGTGCCGTCCATTTACGTCGTCTAAAAATAATACAATCTTCGTCGCGGCGAGAGGCCTCGTCCAGCCCTTCTCGTATTACCGCGTAACGGAGCCGCCCGAGAACAAGGAGGGGACACGCCTTTAGGTCGTATCTTGCGCTCGGCGACCTCTTTCGTCAACCACGCGTCAAACATAGCCGGACACTAGCCTAGCACGCAGCCGACCACGTGTCACCCGGCGCGAATTCACCGGTCCGTCAAACGAGCACGTCCCTCCCCTCACTTACGGTCAAACATCGTATGGAACGCGCGTCGTTCAACCGGACGACGAATCTGCGCAAGAAGTGGTGGAAGAAACCGCGCAAGGGACGGCGGTACGTCATTTCGCCGTGGGTTCTATTCGGCCAATAGCACGACGATTCGAGAGAGGACGACTATGTCCACTGTCCACGGATACAATCCAACGTCGGACACCTTCCGGTTCGGCCACTCAATTGCTAATCGATCGATCGCCGCCGGGTCGTCTCCGAAGATCGAGAGATTCCTTTCCGGGAGACGCCGCTCTCGCTATCGGCCTCGGCTGTCGTGCCAACAAATATCGAGTGGAGGACCGTCCGTGCGACGACCAGGACACGATCGTGGCGGATGGCCGCCCCGGTCGGTGAACAAAATGATCTGCGGGTCATTGGCCAATGTAGGAGGGCGCCCGAGTCGGCGCGCCGTACAGTACTGACTGCATGACGGCGCAGATTCGGACTCGCGTGGGCGTCACAGGCCACTCAAGGCGAACATCGTCCGTCGTCGATCGCTTAAGACTTGTGCACAACGTCCATGTGCAGTTCCTAGCCGAACAGTCTTTCCCTTCCCACTTTTTTTTTTTGTTCAAATCGATAATACCCTCACTGAACCGGAATGCCTGAAGGCAGTACTTCGGACCAGTGAGTCGTCGTCGTTTATTTGAAAAAATTACGCAAAGTTTAACAATACGATCGTCCATAAGAGTAGGCGAGCAACGCGAGCTATTTCCACGTTGTTTTACCTCGCTTCCCCCGTACATCGAATCTAATTCGCAATAATCCTTAAGAACTACCACTTTTTCAAAACTATCGCGTGAATGGTGCTCGGTGACGAGACAATACCCTGCCACGGGGCCAACCATTTACATCTTCCGCGCGAATTAAAAATAAAAATAATACGAAATAATCTTTTCCTCCCCGATATAGCGGCCTAGCCGTTACCTCCTCCTGCGGCCACGACGACGCGACGGAGCTGTCACGCCAAGTGCCTGCCTCTGCCGTTCGGCGACTTCCTCCGCCGTCATCACCGACTCGGCGAATCGGACGACAGCGTCCCAATGGACCTGAGACTCGAGCATGCGCTCAACGAGATCGCCCGGGCCGAATCCTCCTATCCGACGGACTAGCGCGTCCCGTTCTCACGGTCAAACGGCTCGCGACGAAAGAGCGTGTGTTGTTGTCTTCCTCACCGTTGTCAGACCCGGCGTGTCCGCAGTGCGAACATCCGGGCGACGGCGCACGACCGATCCTATACAGAAAAGCGTTGAAACAGCCGTGCCCCGTCTACAACTGCGTGAGACGGAATGCTATGCCACCGTGCGACCTCGCCAACTATCGCCGCAGCAAGGAAGCACCGATCAGATCCGTCCGCGGCTACTGTTCGCGGGTGGGGATTCCAGCCGGCTGATCCGCCGAACCCATTCAGTCAGCGTCCCGTTCCTCATTGCTGAACGACTGGGAGCCAACTGCTGTGACGTTGCCCGGATCCCAGAGGATAGTTCCCCCGAAGACACAGCCGCCCCCCCCCCTTATGGCCTCAAACACTCGAAGGCGCTCTTTTGCCAGCAGATCAAACGGCGTAATTCGAGCGAGAACCGCCACGGCGTCGTAGGACATTGTTCGGTACGCACACGCGACACGGAGGGCGGCCCTTCTCTGCACCCTACCCAAAGTAGCGGCGGCCCGCGCGTCATAGTCCAAAAAGGGTGCCCACGTCGGTGCGCCGTACAATACTACCGATTGCGCGACCCTTACGGGCAAGCGCCTTTTAGCCTCGCGCGGCCCGCCGAGATTCGGCATCAGGCCGGTCAGAGCTCCCATAACCCGTTGCGCCTTGTCGGCCGCTGCGCGGAGATGCGCCCCGAACATTGAACGTTTGGACTCGAGCTCGAGGCCCAGATACCGAAGCATCGTTCCTAACCGGACAGTCTTCTCCTCCAGCCGTAGACGAAGATCCACCGGCTTGCGACGGGCCGTGAACACTACGACCTGGGTCTTTTCGACCGCAAGCCCTGAGCGCGTATGTACCCGACCGCCGCCGCGAGCGCGGTGTTTGCGCGGACCTGCACTTCGTCAACAGTGTCCCCTTCCGCCACGACCAATGTATCGTCGGCGAAGTTAAACATTGACACGCCGGGCGGTAACGGAAGGCGAAGCACCGCGCGTCGTACGTCACGTTCCACAGCAGAGGGCCGAGCACGGATCCCTGCGGCACGCCGCAAGAGACTTCCGCGGTCGACATCTCGCCGCACCAATGCAGCTCTCGCTCCCCGAAATACGACCAGAGGATACGCCGCAGGTATGGCCGATACGCGACAGCGCCATCCGTACCACGTCCCATCCGATCGTATTAAAGGCGTTCCTAATGTCCAGGCTCACAGCCACGGCCAAGCGGCAACGGGTACGCGCGGTCGCGAGTTTGTTTCGGACCGCGCGCAACGTGTCGTCGGTTGACCGCCCTTGGAACGTCCTTCCTCGGTTGGCCAAGGTCAAGCCCAAAGTGTCGGCGAACATGCAGAGCAGGTTACCCCTTGTGTCCGTGCGCCGATCGCCCCAGCGCGCCGAGTGCGCGTTGAAGTCGCCAGCGACCATCAACTCGCCCCCCCGCGGCCCAGACGGCCGTCACATTGACCCGAAGGCGTTTCAGGAACTGCTCGAATTCGGGCATACGAAGGCTGGGCGGGGCGTAGCAGCTGTAGATGCACAGGGCGCCTCCTACGGTCGCCGCCACGAACCCATTGCCGACCTCCAGCTTACCGAGGGAGATGCCCGGGCGGTAGCATCCGGGCTGGCTCTTCTCCAGAAGCCGAATCCTGCATCGGGCGAACTTCACGGTCACCCGACGCGCTTCCCACAGCCTGATGGCCGCGTCGATAGGAACGCTGATGCGCGCGTGCCTTCCGCCGCTGCCGGCGACTCGGTCGGACCGGAGGGAGACGTTCGTACTTCCACCGTCCGTGAGGTCCGATCGAGTGACGCCCAACTCCACCAAGCTGTCTACTACGTCCGCTTCTCGAGTCCACTTCGGAATGTCGAGCAACAGGACAAGGGTCCGACGGACAGGTACGGTGACCCTAGACGTCGTACCAACGGTGGACCTCAGCTTTTCGGCCAAAGTCCTGGCCTCGAGCGCCGTGTCAACCTCGAACAGGATTCCTCCCGTATTGGTCTTACGGGCGTCCCGAATCTTGACCCCGATGGTCCCCAAACTAACGTTTTCCTACACTTTGTCAATCACGATGTTCAGGGTGACCCTTTCTCCGGCTAAGCGGTCGATAGTGACTGCCGCCCTATGGGGCACCTTCTTGCGCAGAAGGGCGGCCTTTTCAGCGACCACGCTTTACTGGCTTTTGGGGTCCATCCGCGCCTTTTCGGGCAGCTTCTGCGCTTCTGTATTCTGCCTCACGGCAGCGCGCTAGGTGCCAAGACTCACCACCTCCGTCCAGAGGGGTTTGCCGATCAAAGTAGTGGCTGGACCACTTCGGCTGCAGCTGCACCTATGTCATCTTCTTCTTCGGCTGCTGTTGTTGTTGCGACGATGACGGTGAAGTCTTCGACGGCTTTACAGCGGACGACGACAGCGTTGGCATAATCCTCAAGCTCGATAGCTTCGACGCCTTCCTCGGTTGCTGCTCCGTTCGCTCAGGCAGCTTTACCTCCTTCTCGGCCGGTTGGACGGTCCCGGTCGCCTGATTCCGCTGCTGCTGCTGCTGCTGTTTCGGCTGCGCCTTTCTGTCCCTGACCATCCTGGAGTCCTTGGCCCTCGGCACCGTCGGTTTTTGATAGGCCACAGATGATAGACTGTCGAGCATTTTGCGCCATCTCCTCCGTGAGCCCCTACACCATCTGCAACAGTGAACATATTAATTCTGCAGCAGGTGCAGCAACCGCTGTTACCGAGGGAGAGAGTCTACCGGCTCAACCCTCCTTTCACCTAGGCCGAGATGTTGGCAACTCGCCCATAGCGTTCGGAGCCCATCCAACTCCTTCCGGATCCCCACTACCGGCTCTTGAATGGGCCGGTGGATCACCTTCCCTGCCCTACTGGCAATTACGCCGGCGGCAGAATCGACAAAATCCCCGATTTTCGTCAGGAATTCATCTTCCCTCCGCCGAACGTCCTCCGCAGAGTCGGCGACGGCAGCTTGAACCTGGAATTCGCTGTCGTTGCCGACGACTTTCTCCATGTCCACCACCGTCGCCTCCTCGCTTATCCCCGTTTCTCCGAATTGCTCCGTGCAGTAACGGAGACGGCCTGCCTCACCGCCGTTTCCCTTATGGCACCTGGTGTTGATAACGACACCTAGGCCGAGCGCCGTCCCCCAGCCGCCGACATCTCGAAAGCAAATTGTACCTATTTCGCCTATGTATCGACGAGTCGTTGTGTCGTGCCCGTTCGTTCGATAAATCTAAATATAAAGGCTCGTGGTACTTTCGAAACGTACCCACCGCCGTACTAATTAAGCGGTTTACGTATACGGTATGTAGGACGACTGTTAAAGGTAAAACGTCCGTCGTTAAAATTCGACAAAAAAAAAACCGGGCACCCGTAAAACGGTCGGTTGTTCGGTACGTTTTACACGGACCACCGGCGAAGTTTTACGTCGTGCCAGCCACGGGCGCGTGCCCGGTATGATAGCGCGCGTTACCGAAACATATTTCGACCGGCCAATAATTGCGGCGGCGTTCGAAGCGTACGGAGATGGTCGGCGAGTAAAAATGCGTACGGTCTTAGGCGGATGGGTTTAATACAAAAACGCGCGGGTCGATGTGTACACGCGGAATACCGGACGGCGGACCCTGGAAGCCGACGGGTTTTTGTTTAGATGTCCCTGCCAACCCCCCCGTAATTATAAAAACGCGCCGGGGAAGTACCGCGCGTTCACGTTACGCGACCAAATGAACACATAACCGCGCTACACACGACGCACGGCGCCTTTTTTGCCGTTATTTGACCGTTTGTTTTGAAAAACCGTCGCGCTCGAACAAAATTATTTAGAGTGGCGCTGATCGTACGAGAATAACGATAACGAAAAACGATTAACATTACTCGAATATTAACGTGAAAATGACGATGGGGAGGAGGGGGCAAACAAAACGATTGATAGGTAGTGACATTACGGGCGTGTGTGCGTACGCGTCGAATATTTGTTTAGCCGGTCAGAAAATAGGGACGGGCGCCCGGCACAGGCGGGTACACGCGGTGGTTATACGTAACGCGTATAACGACGGTTTCCAATCCCGTTTTGTCAGCGGACCACCACCCTCGCCGAAATAAATAAACCGCCGTACCGTTATAACTCATTTTTACCCGCGTAAGATTGTCAAAAAAGGAAAAAACGTTTTAATTAAAAGTTCCTCGTACGTACACACACACACACAGGACCCTATGTTGTTCGTCGTGTATACGTATCGCCCGTGCCTTAAATCCGTCTCGTGCGCTTGCCGAAGGCGGCGAGCACACACATATGGGGTATCCGCGCGTATATACGACCTGACGTTCCGCGGCCAAAGCCGAGGAATAACAATTTGGGTCGAGATTTCGTATGTATGTTTGTGTGCGTGTATATATGTATGTGCGTATATATATATATGTGTGTGTGTGCGTATATATATATATGTGTGTGTGTGTACGTATATATATATATATGTGTGTGTTATAATATGATGTACAAGTGGTGCCCTTCGGAGGGTGAATATACGTCGTATACCCGCGCGATATGACGGAGAAAACTGTCGTATATATATATATATACACGTAAGCGCACGGAGGTGGCTAGTGGAGTACGAGGGCGTCGCGTAATATATTATTATAATATACGCGGGCGCGTTCGTATCGTATACGCGCGTTATAAACCCGACCCGCTAGCCGTCTATGACAAATTGTTTAATTGAAAAATCATCGGCCGTGCACGTGGTTTAGTATATCTATATATACACGCACACACACACATATGTACACTCGAACGCGCGTATAGCGTACTAGTCGTTCGCGCGCCGCTTTTACCGAAATACGAACGCGTTTTTTTGTTTCGGCCACGGTTAGAAACGCGAAACGAATTTCCCGCTCGTTTTTCCGCTAAACTCGAAACGTTTCGAATTTTCGAAAAGCGTAAACGAAACATAACGCACGTACACGACGGTGGTGCGTGTTTGTGACGTAAAGGTTCGGCCAGGAACCCGTCAAAAGTAACCATCGCCGGTAATTTGTATAGAACTTCGTTATTTATTTCGAATACAACGAGCGAAAGTGATACTTTTTTGTAGAACTAACGCGCTTCGCGTGAAATTTAACAGTCTCGCGTTCGGCCAATATTCGTAAACGCGGATTTTAACGATTTTCAACGTCTGAAATTGGTTAAAACGCTACGGGTAACGTATTATTTATAATCGTTACGGCGGTACCGGGAAATCGCCCGATTTCGAGTTTATTTAAAAATCGAAATACGCTCGAACGTTTACGGATGTTCATTTGGAACGTCCACAGTACACACGGTATGGTCTCGATTTATTTCCCGACGGTTCTTTTCTCCGAAAATTTCAACCCAATTTCAAAATTCAAATTTCGACCGTCTTTATATATGTAAAGATTATTCGCCCAATATCCGAACGAAAAAAATGTACGTAATAACTCCGGAGCGAACTTGCGCGTTTTATAAACGAGAAACTAAAAGGGATTTGCGATACACTTGATGGTGCCGACTAAAGATTCGAAAATGTTTATACCCTTAAACCGAAAATATCGAAATTAAATTTTAGAAACATATCGTCTCGGAATGTATAACACCCTCGTCCCGTCTATCGCGAGCGCGTTCCTTATCGCGAGCGTCACACTCGGTATTACGGGTCGTTACTTTAAATTTTTAATTCCGAAATTTTTTTCAGTATTTCTTTACGGTCTGCCATATAATAGTTAGGTCGCGTTTTGGAATTCACTCTCGAAATCTGCCGTTCGACGATTATATACGTCGTTCGATCGCGCTTTAAACGCGTATCGATAAAAGCTCGAACGAAGCGCGCGAGTCGCTGTAAATATACAGATGCGTACATACACCGTACGCGCGAGTTCGTAAATCCTAAGACTCGAGTGTGTAATTTAAAACGCGATAAAATTCGCAAACGCGACTACGAAATTTCATCCGATTTATACATATCTGAAACGTTCGTTGAAACTAGTGATTTTAATACTCGCACGCGCACTTTGCGCCGGTCGTTATCCGAGAGTTAACGTTGGAATGGAAAACGCTATACGTAGAAAGAAGTTTGAAAACTTTTTTGTAGACAAACGCGCTTATATACATATATATTATACCGACGAAGCGGGAAACGAGAAATATCCGTACGAAATAAACTTTCGTAAATAATAAATTAGAAGATCGTAACTTCGATCACACTCGGTGGTGTGTGTTTACGGTACGCCCGACGCGTCTGTACGTTCGAATTTACGTGGCGAAAGTCGAATTTCAACCGAACGGTTAAAATTTAAACAACGTGTACACCTTCGCAACAACCGTAAGTACATTAGATTCCACAATAGGTTTGCGGGTACAGTCTACACCGCCGGCGTAAGTAAACAGCGCGGTTGAATACACTCGGTCTCGTCGAAAATGTATATTTAATCCGCTCGGTTTGCGTAACGGATATCGACCGAGCCCGATCCGTAAACGATAAAAACCGATCTGTTCGCGTAAACGAAAATCCCGAACCGGGTGGCGTTTAATTAAACTGTACGACGGCGACCGTTATTTTCCTACGTAAACTACCGAATATTCTGTGGCTGTACGTCTATTACGTAATATGCCTCGCGTCAAACTAAATATGTGTCCATACCCGTCCTGGACGATTATCGCAATATCCGCCGGCGTCGTGCGCAAAATATTATTTAACGAAATAATCGAAGCGAAAAACGATCTGTACGTAAAGTGCGCGCGCGGTCGATTAAAATCGCCTCCTTTTAACGGCTTTTTTAATACGCGCGTGTAACTCGCGTTTTATAGTCGCAATAAACGCGAATACCGCCGCGATTGGTTCGTGCGAAGCAACGGCGTCAGTTTTTACGGTATTTTATATTACGATTTATTTGCCGAATCGACTTCGTAGCGCGCCGTAAACGTTTTTTTTTTGCGCCCGTAACGGTGAAACGAAATAATAGTCGGACGTCGGAAACAATAAAAACCACGCGCGTTACGTACGGGTCGAATATGCGCATACGGTGGTTCGTAATTGCGTATTATACGGATTTTAGCCTAGCGAATCGTTTTCGACGACGTTTTTGTTTTTTAAATATCTCCAGCGACGTATTTACGAAACTTGTGTTTTTTTTTGGGGGGGGGATGTCGTAATAACGGAATAATTTTAAAACGTCGGTATCCGTCGTACGCCGGTTTTATTAGAATTTTATAGTTTTACGTGAAAATAATTTAACGAAATCGAAATAATATTTTCGGTTAAACGTAAAAATATTTCCTTTTCTTCGTTACAATTTACAAACTAAACTGAATGAATTGTATTGTCGACGTGTTTAAAATTTGTAATTGAACATTCTCTGAGAGGGAGGGGGACTTATAACGGCGGGGTATTTATTTATTTATATTATTTAGCGGTAATCGCTCGTAAAGTAGCGCGCGGCCCGTAACAATATTTACGGTTACTTTATCCGGTATTTACCTAAATTTAACGTACCTATTCCGAACAGTGTGTAAGTATATACGATCGATATTTTTTTACGACTACACGACCCAATCGGACGCTATATTGATATACACACACACACACACGAACGTAAAAGGATTTCGACGACTCGAAAATTGATTTTTGAGTACTTCGAGTATTTACACACACACACACACACACACACACACACACACACACACACACACATAGACGACGTTCAGCCGCGTTTTATTTACGATAAGGTCCCCGTAATATCATATCGCGATAATTACCGATAATATAATTTATAGGTCGCCCGCGGTCGGTACGTAGGGTAGTTAAAAGAAAAAATTCCCTGGCGCTCGTAAAAATACGAGTTCGATAATGATATCCATATGGTCCGTACGAAACGTCTATAAACGTTTACGGACGATTAGCCACGGACGCGGTCGGGGACCGATTTTTGCGGATAGAATCGCGTGAATATTCCCCACGGGCCGTTATCCTTTTTTCCCGGGACAAACTTTTTCGAAAAGTTTCGTACACCTATTGCCCTTCTGACCTCGATAGATTGAAAAATAGACTGCGCCCGTGACGGATACTATTTCGGAGGCGGTTCGTTTTCTTCGAATTAACGGCGATTTCCAATAAAGGAACAAGCGATTTACCGGTAAACCGCTGTTGTTTATCGATTTCGTTATATTTTTCAATAACCGAGTAAAGTCGTTGGTCAACGTGTATAACTTATTTACGAACATTTCGAAAAACGTTAGTCGCCTTCTTTTTAATTTTATTCGTTTTAAACGGCAATTCTTATAATATACGGCGTTATTTAGTGGCGCGTTGAAAATACATTTTTCAAATAGGGAAATCGTTTAACGAATAATAGTAAGGATACGATTATTCGGATTTGAAATATATCTTTATATATATATATACAAACGCGTATAAATTGTTAAATATATAATAATTTTATTTTAATAGTTATATAGTTACCGACTTAGTGATATATATATATAGGACATTTTTAATATTATTCGTCCCTTGATTTATCGAAAATTGATATAATCGTACGAAAAATATCGAATACGTTGTATATTAAAGAAATGATTTCGACTTGATAATATAAAGTTTTATTCGGGGTAAAATGGTCACTTATAATATTTATATTTTCGAGTATTAAAGAAATTGAAATTTTAAATTGTATAATGTATATATATATATAAGCTGAGGGTATCAAATTGTGTAGTTTAGCTCGGATCTATATAATATTGTACCTATTGGCTCTTTGTATGTGTATATATATGAATACGACGATCGACAACGATTGTATACAATTTTATTTTATATTCGCGCAACCGTGTAAAACTTTGCGACGCACCCATATATATATGTAACCACAAGTTTCCGTTAAATCCGCTCCAACGGAGATACTCGTTGTAGGGGAAAAAACTCATTTTAAAAAATATATATTATTATACTTCTCATCCACCCACGTATATACGTATATTATTGCTCGTGGAGGCGTTATCGTGTTTCTTCAGGCACGCGGCCTATACTATCCGACACCGTATATATATATATATATATATATGTACACGACTTATACACGACGATAATCCCCAGCACGGTTTTTTTTTTTTTGTAATATAGGATTCGCTTTTATACATTTATACGTTTTGTATATAATATATATATATACAAATGGATAAATGTATTCGAAAATAAACGTTTCGATTCGCGACCGAGAACCGGCGGTTTTCAAAATACATATACGTAATATATTATGTATTAACTTGTACGTGTAGGGGTCGAATAATTGTGATTTTCGAATATCGTTATAAAATTATAGCTCAGTAAAAAAATGTATATATCCTAGTAATAAGTATACGCTATGTATGTGCGTGTGTGTGTGTGTGTCTGATGTACACAGCAGACAGCATATAAATTTGTTTTTCAAACGAATTGGAATATTTAAAACGATCGTTTTTTCGTTATACGTTCCGATATACGGGCATACGCGGCCATGTATATTATTAAAATAATAACGATCTAATTGTGAAATGTATAATTATTATTTAACATGGCCGCAGCGGGGGCTGCTGCTGCTGCTGCCGCTGCCGCAATTGTACGTAGCTATGGATCCGGCGTGTTCGTGTGTATCACACGCGTAGGAATATCCGAAAGTAGAGGGGACGGAAAATACCCGGCGACGATTACCACCTATGTATAACGTAATATATATAAAGTATTTACCCGCCGATATGTATATAGGTTTTTTCTACATTATACGCGTATAAATACATATATACGTATATAAACACGAGGTATTGGGTATACGGGAGGAGCAACGTGCGCACGGACGCGCGCGAGCCGTGTTATTAGGCCGAAGGTAACGCGCGATGGCGACGGCCATTGTATATAAATACGTACGCGTTATAACGTGTTGGCCCAAAGTGGCCGCGTCTAAAAAGGTGATACCGAGTGGTAAGTGGAGAAGAGTAGTAGTAGTAGTAGTAGTGCTAGTATAAATATGTGTAGGGGGAGGAATGGAAGGAGGAGACCTAGTGAAATAATAATAAAAAAAGTTGTAAACGGTTAGCGCGGTATATGTATGTATATATATATATATATACATAGAGAGGGACCGAACAGAAGCAACCGACAGAATGTGTTGTATACCGTGTGTATATAGTGTATATATATATATATGTACGTATATATACATACACGGCGATTGGCGAGAATTTTTAGTAGTTGTAAAAAATAAAAAATAAAAAATAAATAAAATACAAAGAATAGGAGGATTAATTAAAATGCAAATCAGTACGTACAGCGTGCGTATATATATATATAGTTTTTCCCTCCCGCGGCCAACGCGCGGCGGCGACGCGGGCTGCAACAAATAAAATAAACGGGTTGGGCTTGCCGCACGATTTATTACCGAAAGAGAAACACGCGGCGATCGTAAAATATAAATACGAAAAAAAAAAAATACGTACGGGAAAAAAAACTAATCTTCATATTTATACGATATATATACGCGTGCGCACATATATATATATATATATATATATATATACGATTATTTGACCGTTGGAACGAATACGTTCCAGTTGAAAATATGTCACTTCGCTCAGGCGCGTCCGTCCGCGTAGTACATACGATTCGAAAATAAAGAAATTACCGCGCTCGCCTACGCAGATACGTATTCGGTGGTTGGATTTGCAACCCTCCCCGGCCGACCAACAATTTACCTCTTCGTCCCGATCGAACCGAATTTCCATTGTAAAACGCGTCCCGTGGGCACGGTAAAGTTTCGCGCCAAACATTACACACGTATTGGCTGTTGTCGTCCACTCGTTCGTTGATACGGCCGACGCGCGTTTAAACATTATTCGAATTCTCGTTGTTAGTTTGTACGTCCGTTACGATCATCGGGGTCAGGTGGAGGTCGAGGACCAAGGTGGCCGACCCTAAGTATTAGCTGGGCAAATATAGAAGAAGATTATTTATTTTATACGCTTCAAATAAGAACGAACTACTCTTACGAAAAACCATTTTAAATACTTCGGAATTGCGCGTACGATCGATACAATTATTATTGTACAAGTCCAAAGGTGCGTAAGTTACTTACGTCTATACGGTTTTATTATTTGAGCGTTAACGTCGATCTAATTTCAAAGCTCCGAGCTTCGTAACACCCACGTTTAATATTTATCTACACTACGAAACTACTCGTATATTCTTTCAAAAACTATCGGAAATTTGAAAAATTGATATTCGTAAAGTACGCGATACCGATATTTAGACAAACGTTTCGTATTTAAATATACATATATACGTATATCTACGATAGTTTCGAGCGAAATATAATAATAAATAATACTCGCGATACCCGAAACAATGTTGTTCAATAAACAAACGACTATAATAAAACTCAACTGACAATAAAATCAATATCCGCGTTCTTCGCGTTTCATTCGGACATCGAATAAGTACATTTTTTACTCGTCCTCTAAAAACTTAAAATAAACGCCCGTGCGTGTATAAATATATTTATAATAACGTTCGTTTTTACCGTCTACGCGTAGTCACAAACGCGCAAAATACGTAAGTTTCGGTATTTTAAATTCCGAATTCGTAAACGTCGAGCGTTTTAAATTTACATTTTCGAAACACGATATTCCTTTCGTTTTCAATTACTATAAAACGAAAATACGTTGTTACTTTTACGCGTCGCGATCAGTCGGCTAACAGTTATCATACACGTCGTACGATCATAATTAAATATTAAATAGTTATAACGGTCGGTACAAATGCGTCGTTTAACGTTTATTGTCGTATAATCTTTTAAATACGTTTGTTAGTCATATGCGACATAAAACGTAATAGCGTCCGTAAAAAGTGTCTTTGAATCGACCACCATTGAGCGGTTCGTCGAGACGACGTTTTCGTTTACGCAATCGGCTCGACGAATCGTACGAACTATAAAATTTCCAAACAAATACGCTAGTTACGATTACGATTACGTTACCGTTGTCTTCGAAAAAGTTATTTAAATCTGTAGACTTGGAGTTGCGACTCGCGCGTCTATATTGTAAACACGAAATAAGGAAATCGTTACGAAATACTCGATTCCAAATATCGACCACGCCTACGGGCGTCACGCGGCGTACACGCGTAAAAATATGTACGCGAATAACAAACGAATATACCTACAGCGGACAATTCAATTACGTCGGGTGATCGCGGACGGATTAAGCGAAATATAATAATCGGGAAATCGGCCCGCGGTGAACGCTTACGGTGATCGTGGACGAACGGTGTTTCACAAAAACACCCCGTAATAATTATCGTCACAGGGCGTCCACTACCGGTCTGCTGCTCCTCGTCCGCTATCGAATGGTTCCCGATAGTTGTTTTAGCCGTTCCAAAAACCTCGCCTAACCATCCCATCTCCCGAATAGTATTTCGGAAAAAATTAAACCTAACCGAATTGTCTAAACGATAAAATCGTTTTATTTCGAATTTCGATTGTATTTTTCGTTCAAACGGAAACCCCGGTCGGACAAAACGTTTACGAATTTCGAGAATAGCGTTTTTTTTCCCCCCGGGCTTTTAAACGAAACGAGCCGCTTTAAAAACGCCGTCCCATTTCGTACGGGAAAAAACTCGGAAACGTGCGCCGAAAAACTTCACGACGTGAGCGAATTATCGAAACGCGCTCCCGTACATATTTCAAATACGGATACGAGTGTTACGACGACAGCGGTTACGACAATTATCGAGGTAAGTTTCGCTATTATTAAACGTACGTACGCTATAAACGTACACATTTCGCATCTAACGTGACAATACAGAATTGTGTACGAGTCATATGCGTAACAATAGATTGTAAAATAATATTATTTCCGAGAGTACGCTACGAAAGACGGCCGAAGGTCATTCGCGCGGCGAACAAACAAATATTGAATATTGCCGAAGGACGGAACAATCAATTTGGCGAGCCGCGAGTTCGTTGGCCACGACGCGGAACGTTCGAACGTCCAAAAGTCAATAAACGAAACGGGGTTTTTGCAAACATTCGCGCGAGAAACACACTACCGTTAGACAATATCGCTTCATCGACCAACCTATCCAAAATTAACCTGTTCAAAACCGCGCCACTTTGTCCCGAAGACCCCCCCCCTTCGTCAACTGTTTGAACAATCGTAAAATTCGAATTTCTATTTTTCCGAGTCCTCGACAACGAATATCTCGTAAGTAAATATATACGCCATTATCGTCACCGCACGAGACGCGTACGTCGTAACGTCCGTAAAAACTACGCGTTTTGTTCGCGCTCGTTTAATTTCTAAAAACTTCCTCGTACCTATTCGGGTAATTACGGTTCACGGACAATAAACAAATCCGGACCATTTTTTTCCTCTAACTGGACCGAAGAATTATTAATAAAAACGACGCGACGGTAGGTAAACGGAAATAAAAATCACGGAATATATTTTACGATATTCGACGTTTTCGTATATAACGATTATTCTTATACACAAAATCGAATATAATCGTCCGTTTTCTAACAAACTTTTATTAATTACGTTAAATTCGTTCTTATTTATACTACGCGTATAACAAGGGTGAACAAGTTCGGACTACGAGTTTTTTATTTTTTTATACGCGATATAGCGAAACGAATAATTCTACGCGGAAAACTCCATGACTCGTACAATAATTACTATTTCTATTATTACGATTACGGTTTTTTGTTATTCGTTTCGTAATTCGCCACGATAGACCGTTACTTGTGCGGCATAAGTGCCGTTCGTGTCTTTCAATAATACCCGTAATAATTAAGATATTTCTATCCCGAGAACAATATAGAAAAAAAAATGTATAAACTAATAACGATAATACGTTTGGCCGAACATTTTTTTATGCCGAGAGTATTTTGAAGATTTTCTCGCGTATTCGCGCTAATAAACGATAAACAACGACGATGGCTATACCCGTCGTTTTATTATTAACGAACGGACGGTACAACAAAGGTTCGGTGAGGACGAGCTCGATGATTCGAAGTTTCCGACGTCTGACTGGGAAATAAATCGCGAACACACTGTACACGGTCGGTGTTTCGAATCTTTACGAGGTCCTTAGAGCGCGATACTTGGGGGTGTAGTAAAGAGAAAAAATAATAAATAGATCGGCGCCATTGTGCATCTTACGCCGTCCACGCGTCCGAACAAGACGGTTAGAATTATCGTTACGCGTATACGTGTCCGTGTGTATATATATTTTACACGCGACAACAATATACCCTTAATGATACGAACGCAGGCGCGTGTGTATAAACTTTTTTTATATCGTTCTTGGCTTTACGCGTCGAAATCGTCACGTCTTTATTAAAGGGTTCGAAAGACGAATACCGAAAATAAACTACCATATTGCGTATATATATATATATAACTATCAATCGTGCCATCTGAACTCGTTCGTTCGTCTACATATATATATATATACTATAGCGATGTAACGTTCTAAATACGAACGCGACGCCTCGAATAGTGTAAACCCCGACAGAAAAAGGAGTATCTTAAAAGTATTCACGGCAGAATTACCAACGCGTGTAACAACATTTAAGACGCGTATATCAATTTCGATTTTAAAAATAATCGTTTCGATACGAACGTATTAATCGCGGACGATTTCTGTTTTTGTTTATTCGGACATTGTGCGTACACAATAGACTCTGGCATGAAAACCGGCGTATTTACACGTGTATATATATATATATCTATGTGTATACGTGAAAATTGAAACGACGTCGCGTGACCGTTACATATATTATATGTATGTATGTATGTATATACTGATACGACAACGCCGCTTTTAGTTTTCGTATACAGGCAGCCTCGGTTGATCGAAATACTGTTTTGTTATTTTATACGCAAACTTATTTCACTCCCGGAACACAACTCCGTATTTATATATTTCCGTTACGGCGGACTAGCGCGAAAACACGCCAGACTGCCCTTTGACCCAGTTATTTCTTCGTCGGAGTATTCAAATATTTATCACCAAACACGTCATACATTACACGTTATATATATATAGTAGGGCACTGCGTTACGCGCTGATAGCAAATTGCAGCTAACGTTACACGCCGTTTTTCGAATGTTCGCGCGAAGCACATATACGCCGTTGTTGAAATCGTATTCGGCTTTTTTTCGTCAAATCGTCGAATAAAACGTATCGTATTCGCGCGTAAAATATACGAACAATTTCCAATTTTCGTAAACACCGTTTCGGTCGCGCCGTATTTAGAATATAATGTACGATCGGCGAAAAGAAATTCGATAATAATAATTTCGTGACATATATATAATATTACGTAATGTCCGTTACCGTTAAATTAACTTTAATAATACCGATATGGGTACGATTAACGAAGCTTGCGGTAACGGATAGTCCAAACTAATACGGGCAGCTCTTAATAAAAATTGACAATTTTACGCGTATTGGCAGTACCAAAAAGGTTAAAATATGCAAATATATATATATATACAAATACGTTACGTACCTACGTAGATAATGCGATGGCTCGCAAAATTTATTCAATTAAATCGTTTTATCGTGTACAATTTTACGTTGATTTATTAATATATAAGCGAGGTCAAATTTATTTCGAGGTTTCAGAGAGCCGTAGCTACTACAGCGTTTCGACGAATATTTTAATATTAAAATCGATATTAGCTATATAGAGAAATAGTATTTTAAAAGGACCCTGATATATATATATATTAAAAATATAAAAAAGTTGGCCTCTGTAGGGGTTCGAATAATTTTAATTCGCTTTTTTATTTTATATATATATGTAAAGACCAAATCAATAAATGGCTTAACGGCATCGTAAGTTAGATATAGGCTAATTATTTCACTCACGCATTCCGTGTTTAAAAATCGCGTCGACAACGATGTATATAGATGGAATATATATATATATCAGGGTAAGGTCACGGCTTAATTTAATTCTAGATATAGATAGATGTACAGGGTTTTTGAAATTGTACGCAATATTGAAAATGGACTAAACGCCGAAATTTGAAAAAACCATGTTGGAATCGTAAAAGTTAGACGAATTTCGTAATTTTATTTCGACAAATTATTACGTTAAAATTATCGATAGGTTTAAGAAACGTATAAACGTACGATACTAGTTATTCGTAAAAATAGCCGCACTTTTTAGCAAAACGTCTAACGAACGATTGTCTACGTAAAATTCGATTACTTGGGTACGC
The DNA here is from genome assembly GCA_025469175.1 of Geopemphigus sp. TES_GeoC_2020. NCBI lineage: Eukaryota > Metazoa > Arthropoda > Insecta > Hemiptera > Aphididae > Geopemphigus > Geopemphigus sp. TES_GeoC_2020. The sequence continues at coordinate 1,216 of JAIPRN010001201.1, read as the reverse complement.
GTGCTCCGTGAAAATAGTTTACTCGAACAAACGTCGCTTCAAACCTCCGAATTAGTATCCGAAAAACGACACCCGAACGGTATTTCCGATATAAAATAACGTTAATTTACGTACGCTGTTCGTTTCAATTTCCAACGAATCAATAACACGTGATGATACCGTCGTACCCGTAATACTACGATATATTTACGTTAGAAGCGTAGGTTTCGGCGACCGCGCCGCGCTCGGATTCCAGTTTTTCGTTTATAAATAGTAGCGTTCGTCGTAGGGACCACGGCCGTTTTATTTTTCCGTACGAAATTAACTTCGTATAAAATACGTTATTGTTATTATCGACTCCGATAAGATCGCTGTCGGTTCGACGAGCCACCCGGCCACTGTTCGGCGATTATAATTTACGAACGTTTTTACGCTCAATAATTCCAAATTAGAAAATATTACGGGCGTTCGTAGCGCGAATACTAAACGTACTAAAACTACGCGTACGAACCCGCCGCAAATCGTAGCCCGAAACGGAACATTCGGTAATTCGTTAACGTTGTCCGGATTCCGAGGATAGTTTAAAAGTTATTTATAAAAACGGCATACGACGATTCAATAATGGCATCATACCGTACTCGATACCTCTATAGGTAGAAATACCGTCAAACAATCGACGGTTTTCCTACGGCGTTTGTAATTCGTTTCCTTTCCGGTATATTCAAGTTCGTCACGGTTTATTACGTAGCGAAAAATCGCCAAACATATGTCGAGTACGCCGAGGGCCTCGTCAACGGTTGCGGTGCCGTTTTGAATATATTGTAAAATCACTTACGGGGGACCGGAGGGGAGATGGAGACGAAGGACGGCCCGTGTTTTTGTTTCTTCTGTAATCGTCGCCAACTAGACGTCGAAAGTACGCGACCGTGACGCGGACGTAATATTATTTGACGAATACGTTCGCGCTCCGCGTAATGCGACGGACGAACGCGTGAACTGCGGACGTCCGGGGATTCGTAAAACTTTTCCGCGGATTTCGCCGCGCAAAACGTTAATTATTCTCGAAATACGCGCGCGACGGGCCCGTCGTTGCCACGAACACTCGAGAATGCGGCGGAACGACGACGACAGCGTATCGTTGTTTAATCGTTACGCGCAACTTCGGGACGTCAACGATCGGAAAAACGACGGCGGGTAACAAAAAAAAAACAAACAACGCACAATTCAACGGCAGCCG
>JAIPRN010001200.1:0-51750 GCA_025469175.1 Geopemphigus sp. TES_GeoC_2020 | reverse complement strand
TTAAACGCGTAAATCGTAGCAGGGACTGTTTTAAAAGTCCGTCCGTTGTCCGGTCGACCATCGGGTTGTCAACGACAACCAAATGGCAACGTTATTGTGCAAAGAAACCGCTTATACAGCTCAGTCACTATTCTGCAGTCGAACTTAATAAAGTACTTGAGTAAAATATTTTACGATTTACGCTTTATCGATATGTTCAAGACTACAGAATCAAGTGGAAGTGAAAGAAGAAACGACGGAGAGGTCGAAAAACCTGATCGACCTGGAACACCAAATGTCTTATGCGTGATTTGTATGGACACTATTGTGAACAAATGTCACACGGAGGCATGTAGGCATTTGTTCTGTTACGAGTGCCTAAAACGATGGTCGACTGTACACCCGAGTTGTCCTCTTTGTAAAAAGCAGTTCGTAACCATTCGTTATTCGTTCACCAACGAGGGATCATACGAAACGTTCGAAACATTCGGAATGGCTTTGAATAACGACGACATATTTGAATCGGTTACGGATAACGAAGAGACCGCCGAAAATAGACAAAATCTGTTGGAGACAATTGTGTTCACTGACGAAACCGACGTGGCGTTGTATCGTAGTTTTTTTGGTAGTTTGGATGATACCATCGGATCGCCATTTACTGACCAACCATCAACGTCGATGGGAACCAGATTGTCGTTGGAACCGCCGAACGATGCGCGTAGTTCCACAAGTGGCCGAAGCCCTGATAGGGAAGAGACGTCGGTTGGTTTTCGGTCGTCTGGTGAAGAGTCCGAGACCTCCGATTATGAAGAACCGGTTCGTGGAAAAAGGAAGAGAAGAATAGAAACTTCCAATAATAAGAGACTGAAAATATTTATCGGCGGTCGACCGAACATCATTCGTCGGTGGTACGATGATTCCTCGTCTTCCAGTGATACCGACTGAATAATTGTCGTCGCGCACGAAACGAATATGACAGAGATTTGATCGTCACAAAAATCGTGACAAAAGAAAATGTTGTTATTCGAAGTCGTTAATTCATTCGATATAAGAACAGTTTTGTTTACTGTGTTGAATAAGTTGTTGATTCGAGGAAGAGATTCGTATATCGTTTGAAGAACGTAGGCAAATGGACCAAGAGCAAAAAGCTATTGGAACATTTTAACGATATAACGTATATAATGTATATTATGCGTAATTCGTTTAAATAGAAAAACGAATGACTTTTGTTCAATTTACGCTATTATCGTTTATAAGCATAAATATTAATGTTATCGTTAATTGGTTTTTTTTGTGTACAATATTGATGCGAAATATACATTTGTATTAATGTCTCATATAGCTCTGCCTATTGTTGTCACCGACGTTTAGAAGTATAAACCACATTTTTCGTTGCCCAATGCTCAGATAACTTAATTCTGATATAATTTTATCTCGTTAACGGTCTATAATAAAATGGCATTAATATTAAATAATTTATAAATAAGAGTTTGAACTTAATAGGTATACTTATAAGATTATACGTCAAAAGAAGTTTTTTAAAATTAAACGGTTTTTTTCGGAGTTCTTCGGGGTTTTCACGGACACGGTCCGTAGTTCGACGAATACGTCACCGGTTAATCGGAACTGCGTTCGAATATTTTGTCCGTCTCATTGGAATCACGGTTCTGGTGACAATAATAATACGGAACGACAAATAGACGGGCAACGCAGCACGATAATAAGAAAAAACGTAACGAAAACTAGAAATTACAGTCCGTCGGCCGAGTTCCACGATGACAGGAAAATACGCGGCGCGATCGTGTCGGATTTCACTTTCACCGCGCCGCGGAATTAAGTTACAAAAATAATGACAATAATAACACACGTTACGTCCGTTTTTGGATCATCCGCAGTGTGTCCGGCCGTCGCGTTTGAGTATAATGATACTAATAATAACAACAACAACTACAACGTACACGTTACGTCTTCAATTTGTTTGAATTAAGAAGCGCTGTTGAAGACTGGTTTTTTTTCCGTCATTCGTTTATTCCACCGGTCGACCGTCCGTCGTATGGCGTCGACGACGTATTTGATGCGCGCTGCGTATACGGCGTGTACACAATTTGTTCGTACACGAACGCGCGACGAATTTGGTGCGGAGAAAAAACAATTTTTTTACACAGAGCTCCGTATACACGCGCAAACTCGAACCGAAATATCTGACCGTAATGATAACGAAAATACGCGCTGGCGCGAAACACCGAAATTGGTGCGCGATCGCGACTCGGACAAATGGTCGTTTTTTGGCCGCCGCCCCGTGTTCGTATACAGTCGCCCCGGTTCCTTTGTCGGGTTTTTCGGATTCGATCTATCGCGATTATCACGATAATTACGACGACGACCATAATTTGCGCGGTTATGTAAATGTACCGCGTGACCAAGTGCGCACATAACGTCGATCGCGCGATCGGACCGCTTTTTGTCGAGAACGAAAACGCGTTCCGGACGGATAACGTGGTAACTTAATCACGAGAAAATCGCTTTGGACCGCGGTAACATACGAAACGTATTTCCTTGGGGTTCTACTAATCAGATAACGTCGTCCACACGGAGAGGGTGCGAGCCCAGTGTACGGGAGAAAACGCGCGAGTCGTCCAGTGTGTTCGAGTTATTGTCTCCCGGGAACGTTTATCACCGGAAAAACCTGTAGCAAATTTCGAATGGTGTTTGTAATCGCGCAATCCGTCAACGAACGCGTTTTTCGTTCAATTCGACTTTTTCCCCCAGAGTGTAGCGGCCGAAATCCCCGAACGTGTTTTAAAATCCAACGTACGTACCTATAAAAACAACGGAATCTGAAGCGCAATTATTTTCCAGTCGTTTTCGTTTTTATTTATAATTGAAATAACCGACACGTTCGAATCTCGACAACAGTTACGCGTATTCGCGCAACACGCGCCGGCGATAAAAGTTCAAAATGGTACGAAAACGACATAATGGCGGCGCCGCGCGCGGTACCAAATTAACGCGCAGCAACGATTATTATTACCGGCGAACGAACACGGGAATCGTGAGAAAACGAAACGAGAAAACCGTAGGTAACTGAACACAGTTGATGTGTACGACTTACGGTATTTTCATAATTAGATTACAAAATCGTGCACGCCATCTGCCGTTTTCGTAATCAATCAACGTACGTTCGATTCCCGGTGCTGGTCGTGAACCGTCGACGTTTTTTCAATCGACTTCGGTCGTCGGGCTGTATGTATTTAATTGACGGCCGAAATTGTTGTTATTCTTTTGACGCGCGACGTTATGACGCGCATACTCGAAACGTCAACGTCCGCCACCCCACGCCCGTCTCGTACAGTCTGTTAACCACCGTCGATATTATTTTCGAAAAACCGGTTTCACGTCGGCCCGAGTACGTATCGTCGTATTTTTTTCCGTCTACTCCTCAACAATAACAACGGGCACGTCGAAAACAACCTGGTTGACGGACGGACACGATGACTCACACACCGTACGGTCTAAAAATAACAAACCGATATATGATTACTATTTTTCCATAGAAATCGATCGGCATCCCAATTCCCCGGACCGGTGTTGTTCGCGTCGTATGACGTCTATTTCACCTGGCGCGCGATGATCGGAGCGGATCGAAATTGGTGTGTGGTCTATGTGTGTGGTGGTGGTCTGTGGTCTAACTTTGTGTATGTGTGTGTTGCGGTCTTTGTGTATGTTGGGGAGAAGGGGGAAATATATCTGTCTAATAATAACCGATCGGTACAAGTGTACGGATCGTGGAAACCAAGGGGATTCGTTCTACGAATCGTTTAAGAATTAATAATTATATTTATATAATTATTATATAAAATTGTGGAATCGCTCTAGCCCGGGTACGATTAACGTAAGTTTAACGATAACGTAACGTCCGGTGTATAAGTATAAACCCGAAAGCGTCTAAAAATATATCTTTACCTTGAAAATAAACCGGAATATATTCGTTTTCTTTTTCTTTAAAAAAAAAAGAACGTAATTAACCGCTCGTTTTACTTTAGCGATTTAAATTAAACGGATTCGTAAACGCGAAAAAAATTAATAATCGAACGTTTTTACTTTCTCGTTTAGAAATCGATCGTCGATCGAATTACGATAATTATTCTAACGTAAATTTCGCGAATTCCTAGAGGGACGCGTCGTGCCGGACAATGTAAAGTGGCGGACACGAACGAGAAAAGCCGATCGGAAAAAAAGGGGAATAGAACGACCCATCCGAGTGTGTCCGTATTCGAAACGCTTCTTTTACGTTTCGTACAAGGCGCGATCGCCGAACGTATAATTACGACGATTTCTTAAAAATAAAAACGCCCCGAATGGCGGCCGGTCGTTTAAATCGCTTCAGTTGGTACGGTTGTCGGCCAAAAAAAAAAAAAACCGTACGCCAACGCAAAAAGCCGCGCGTTAAGTTCGCGATTCGATCGAATAAATACCGTCGACCGGCTCGTTAATTCAATCGATCGGACCGCGAAATGTGAATTGACCTCGATCGAAGCGCGCGAATAGAGAACGCGTACAATTTTCGTTACGACGATATTCTACGAGCGATGATCGGGCGTAGACGCGCGCTGGTGGAATAATTTTGCCGATGTTGTTCGGGCGATCGAAAAAACGCGATTGACGCTTTAAATAACGGTGTTTTCGGTTTATAACGTGCTTGACGCGGCGGCGCACGTGCGACGGTTTTTTTTTTTTTTAGGTGAAAATTAAATTTGTAAACGGCGGAAGACCCCGAAACGTCGGACGAATGGTCGGTAATAACGTTCATTCGGTCCCGTAGGTGTTGGGCGGGGTGGTTCGGGCCAAACCGGATGACCCGACGATTGTTCAATACGGACCGATCCCCGTAAGTTTATCGTCGACCATCAGGGCGTTTCCCGGATCGAGCGGTGAACGAGAAGTGGCGTGTATCGGAACCGAAAGGAGCGCCCGATCCTGGTCGGTACAGAGGGCCGCTTGTGTGTTTGCGCCCGGCGCAAATTCGACCCGTCCTTGGCCTTCGACGTCCGGCCTTGAACGGTACCGCCGGCCGCTCTCGTGGCGCACGGGTCCTTGCAGCCCACCGCCGTCGTAGACCCGCCCGAACACGCGACCCGATCGTCTTGCGAAATCTACGCGCGTTTCCATAAAACGCGTCGATAAAAAAAAAAAACCAATTTCGGCAAAAACCGTGACGGCAATCGTGCACGGAGCGGTAGGGTAATTAAGAGAGGCGGCGGGGACCCGAGTTTTTTCTATCGCGAACGATTCTATAGCCGAACGAGCGCCCGCGTTGGTTTCCGAAATTATATTCGTCCCTCCCCTGGTCCCCTTAAATGGAAGGCCGTAAATGTCCATTTGTCGGATCGAAATTGTTTTTCGTTCGTTGATTTCCTAGCATTCCGTTTACGTTATTTACGTTTGGCCATACGAGTTGGCGATTTTCGTCAAAATTATTGTTCTCATTGGCGAGTCCGATGGCTCTCGAACGGTTCGCCAACATTTTCTTCGCATTAAAACCATACCGTTCGTTGCGTATCAAAAAAATAATAGGTTTTTTTTTCGTTTTACCTACACACTACACTACGTAATCGACACAATAAGCGCGCACGATGCGTGTACGCGTTATTAGTATACTTACCGGTCGTGCTTGAATTGAAAAAAACCACCTGTTATATAATTGCGTTATCGACGTTAATGATTACCGTAATGGCGACGTACGTACGAACATGAGCGTGTGAATGGTTTCTGATTCCCAACGAAGCGTATTGATCTAATAACGGCACGTTTCGTTTTTGATCGACGATCGGTTTTTCGCGTAGAACGAGCGCCCGTGGACGAACTAGAATTGATTGGCGAATTGTATGTAGTCGCGGTACATTTCGGACACCTGTTTCGTTTTTCTCGATCGTCAATAATCGGAAACTACGAATGAAAAGAATAATTCTACGTCGCGTCGCGATTTTTGTGTTTGTTTAGGAGCACAATACGTAACATAGCGTACGCAATGTTTATCGCCGCGCTCGAACGATGGACCGTTTTTAATTCGTTTCGTGAAATTCAATTTCGAGTACGTGTCGCGTCACTTTCTTTCCATCAACGACCCTAGTCGCCGGGTAATCGAAATTCTACCTAAACCGCCACTAAACACCGGGAACGGGTAAGCCCGTTTCTTTGTTCCAGTGTCCCGTGGCCTACCAATTGACCGTCAGTTTCGGTTGAAGGCAGCAACGTGAACGAGAGAATAAAATGCATGTACGGACGATAAAAGCGCGAGTAAACCGTTCGTAGTCGGTCAGTTCGATATTCAACCGGGTTCATTTTGCCACTTGAGAAAGCTAGCGAGCCGAACGATGGCAAACCGAAAAACTTTTCGTTCGGTACCGGTTCCGAAGTCTTCAACTCGGCCGAATTCGGACGAACGTTTTTTAATTTCCGTGCGGCGTTACGAAACAACGTACTCGCCAACGCCGAAAACACGGGTAATGAGTTCGCCCGGGACTCGCGATTCAAGTCGCGCCATTTTTAATGGAGTTTTTTACACGGCGTCCGCAATTGGCTAATCGAGTACGCGTGTCTTTTTTTTCGAAGTTTCCCGAATAACGGGTCAATGGCGGAAGACGTGCCTATAATAAATGTGCGCGCCTCGCCTTCGTTCGGACGGAAAAGTTGTCGAACTGAATTTTACGTTCGGCCGTAGTTCACGATAGGGAGAATTCTACTGGATTCGAATTTGATTTTCATCGACGGTACACGCGCCGGTGTCTTAGCGCCGTCAAAATTGTCACGGTCGCCGCGGTGCCCGCAGTTTACGACCGTAGTGACGGTGGCGATTTCGTGTTTTCGTACGGGCGCGCGGGTGTTTAATTTGTTTTATACGGTAGCGGCGAAAAAAAAGGGCTTTAACGTGTCGATTATACGTGCCGGAGATAGTGAGAGAGAGAAAGAGAGAGAGTGAGACGGCCGATAAGTTATGGACGACGAGTTAAACGTTTGTTTCTCTCCAAGGACGCCGCCGAATTAACTGTGCCGGTACGTAAGTTTTCGTGTTTGATCGGAACATATTACGAATTATACAGTTAAACGCGATTTATGTCGAATCGGCGTATTACGGTCGGCCGCAACGATATTGCTGTTGTTATTAATGACGAAATAATGGCGTTTTTTTTTTCGTTAATCATTGTATACGTGCCTAGTGAAAGCCGTGGTTACAACCACTGTCGCTTGTACACACACACACACACACACACACACACACACACACAAAATATGTATATACACACGTACAAGGACGCGCGACAAGAACGCGATAAAAACGAAAAGGAACCGCCGCGAAATTTACGAATACCGTACGCGAATATCCCCGAATTCGTGCCGTCAGAAAGTAACTTGCGGTCGGTGCGGACGGACGAACGTTCGCGCGCTATTCTATGTTTCTACGTTTCCGAAACGACGGCCCAATTGGTTCGCGCTGACCGTATCCCGGGGACGGTACTCGATACATCGTTATTATTGTCCGAATAACATGACCGCTATAATTTACGTATCGCGGTCGGGCGCGATCTCTTTTCCCGAATATTCGACAGAAAACGCTATCGTGTAGAGCGTTTTCGCGCCGACCGATTATCACCTATAAGTATAGGAGGCGCGTTAGTTCAACGATTTTTGGCTAATAGCGCGCGGCCGAATTTCACCGTCCAGAAAAATCGACGCACTATTCTCGAACACCGAACAGATATTTCCGTCGAGCGTATAGCGGCTTTATTGTCGTCCGGAACGGCGTTTCGTTTTTGTCGCTATTTTATCGTTTTTCTTTTCGGTCCAAGGACAACAATCGCGCAAATTCGAAAAATTCCCCGAGGCACCAAAGTCGCCGACGCGTTTAGTTTCCGCAAAATCCAATTTCCTTTTTTTCATTCCGAACGTAATCACGCGGAACAGTCGCTTAACGGTCGGACCGTTTTCGTATTTGGTGTACGCGTACGATTTTCGTCGAACTAACGCCGTGTAGTTACGTGGGAAAACGTCGATAATTCGTCGCGTCTATTGGCGTTTGAAAATTAAAGAACTACCCACTTCGGAAAATGGTTTTTTCCTTAGTAATCAGAAACGCGAACATTTTCGACCGACCACGCAACTTTCAAAACAACCGAAATCCACTTGGAGTACCGAAGAAATTGAAGAACATATTGGGCCGGTCGTGTGTAACGGCGAATTCCCGAAACGTTAAGCCGATCAGACGCCGCCGTTGAAAATTATCTCTAATCAAAAACAAAGTGCCCGTAATCTACGAAGTGTCGGGAAATTCTCGATAGTATTAGGACGAGTAATTATGGCGTTCGTATTTACACCCCCCCCCCCATTTGTGGGACGAACGTCCATTCGAAGGTCACGTCATTAAATAACGAGACGAAAATGAGTTTTATTTTAAAAATTATTTTACGATCGAACCCTTTCGATGTATTCGGCGATTGGCGAATTATCGCCTTCCCGGTGATAGACACGCAAATCCTACTCGGGAATTTCGCCGGTAATGCTCGGAATACTCGCGAATTTCGACGAAACTCCTGTACGACCGCGCGCGCCATAGTCGTACGTAAGTGAAATTGGCCGGCGATTTACGCGTTCTTCGTTCCGTTTCCGAAACCCGACTGTCCGACGCGTGTACACGCGGCCGTCACGGACGCTCAGAAGACCCTCTCCACCCCGGGATCGTTAAACCCCTCGGGTTTCGATAAAATAACGACGCGAACGTTCGACGTTCCGGATGATGTTCGGCGGCTTAGTAGCGACGTTGCGCTTAAGCATAACGACGTATTTAAAACGTTACGCGTACGCGCGCAATAATACCGAATACGTACACCAGCAATAATGGCTATGTACACAGCGCGCGTGCCCGCGACTAGTCTACTACATATTATTATTATTATACACGCGCGAGCGAGCGGCGTGAAAATCGCCGACCGCCGTGTACAAATTATTAAACGTATTAACTACGGAGGTACGCGCGCGCACGTTTATTATTAACGCGCGTACTCGCGTTTTCGTCGTCGCCTTTTTTTTTGTATTTTTGCAATTTTTCATTTTCCGAAGGCCGCGATACAAAATAACGTTCTACATTTTCTTTCTCTCTCACTATATATATATATATATAACCTCGTTCGGTTCCGCGTATGTTTTCGTTTATTTACGAGCGCGGGCGCCCGTCTACTCACTCGAGCCACGGAGACGCGACGTGATGAAACCGGACAACGAACGCCGAGGAAAACGCCGCCGTCGATTCGAAAAATACGAATCGGAACGCGCGTAGTCGTTGTTATTGCGTCACCGGCACCGGGGGAAAGTTCTGACCGTTCGCGAGTGGAATGAAAGATAAAAACAACGCGTACACGCGCGCGATACGGTTCGTTAAATCACGCCGAACCGAATAAAATGTTTGTGTCGTTATCCGACGTACCATCTGCTGGCCGCTGCCCCGCCGTACGTACGGGCATGTGGTGCCTACGAAACGCCGTACGTGCGTTGGTAAATTACGACGGATACGTACGCGCACGAAGACGATAATAAACGTCGCGTTCGTGACGCGGGGCCGCTTCCACGTTTGGTCGGACGTATTTTTGCGAAACGTCGCCGGTATTTCGTTCACGCCGTACCGTACGTAACACCGCGAATTCGATTATCCTTCGGATCGCGTCCGTCTTCCGCCGTTTCGTTCGTTTTCGTCCGCGCGGTTAAATACGAGCGTTCCAAAACGCGGCCCCAAAACGCCCCCGGTAAGTCGACCGATTTTTATCGCGCGCGTTTCCTCGATTCCGGTTTCCCGAACGGCCGACAGAAGCATCCGCGAATCGCCCGTCGCGTAATTACGCGGTACACGTACACATTTTTCACGGACGCGCGTCTCCACGATATTTTCACGCCGCGCCTATCGATTACGGCCGAGACGTCGTCGTTCGCGACCGTTTGTCGGCGAAATTCAAAAAACGTCTCTATCTCTCTATCCAAGTAACGCGCTCCAGCCGACGATAGCTACGTGAACTTGGTTCGTTCGTTTCGGTTCGGGAAACACGTGTCGCGATGACGTTTCGTTTTATTCGGGTCGCACGAATTATTCGATCGGAGACGAGGACGACAATGGGAAATGTCGGCGACTCGTACATTTCCGTTCGAACCGTTTTTCCCGTTGCACGTAAAGGCGTAAACGTTTTTGGCGCGGCCAAGGCGGACACACAATCGCGACGTTTTGTTTTTTGTCCCGTCGGTAATTCGTGGCCGATTATACGTAGCGGCATTCGCCATTCGAGGTGCGCGTACCGACAAAACGTTCTCGTCCGGTGTTCCCGATTATCCGGCGGTCCGATACCTATGTATCTCGTCGCCATTCCGACCGCGTTAAAGTTCTACGGCCCCAGAAATGTCCATTATCGCGTCGTTCGAACGCAACGCGTTAAGTAACCGTAATCGCGTACGGTTACGAATAAATACACCGTCGTAACGCTATTTAGTCGAATATCTACGTACTTTTACGAACGTTAATGTGCCCAACTCCTCCTACAAAGTCGTTAGTAATCGTCCCGGGGGGGTGTTCTTGATTTGTTCGTACGCGAGTCGCGGGCGACCATGCACGACACGACGATCGGTTTATTTTTAGAAAATTAATACGAAAACGGTAATCGCGTATAGCGTGGACGCGCGGAAAACGTTGGTTGCCGAAAGATCGAAATACGACAATTTCGTGGCGGAAATTATTTCGGAATTCTCACCCGTTCCCTCCCATCGGGTACGGTCGAAAATTTATCGTTTTCCGCGATCCCCGCGTCCCGATACGGTCCCGTACGAACGCGTAACGAAACCCGGCCGCGAAAACGAACGGATTAGGAGGCGCACGAGCCGAGTGTGTTCGCGTTAAAAACATTCGCGCGAAGGATTGTTCAAGGCGATGGCTGGAGGAGGAAAAATGACTACGCGAGCCCACGCGGGTCTGGGAACGGTGGCACCGTAACGGAACGTAGAGCTAATTACAAGCCTAAAGGCATATTACAGTAGTAAATCCGTTAAGCGTATTATTCTCGTAAAACGGAGAAAACGTGCGCGTATCGGGCTTTGGGATGGTTTTCGTTTGTCGCCCGATTATCGGTACGGCGACAAATCAACTTTTCGGACTTTCGAACCGATGGACGTAAATCGTCGGTGTGGAAAACGCGCGCACGCGCGATAAACGATCGAACGACGTTCGTTTCTACGCGTAACCGCCTTCTAGGTCCTTGACACGTTCGCCTATACGGGTGACGTAAAGGTCCCTCGGGCCGATTTCGGACTGTAGGCCGGACTTGGGACGCCGGCGATACAACCGTTTCCGTTGTTTGGATGTCGCGTTGTCGCCGGACGAACCCGAACTTGGTCGGCGGTCGCTTCCGCACGTTCGAGTCTTTACAGCGTCCACATATATCTCCCATGTCGCGAAAAAAACCGAATTCGTTGTTCGATTCGCGCGAAAGAAGCGTTCCGACGCGAAACGCCGGACACATTTTGTACGAGCGGCGACCGTACGTGTACATTCGGCGTGTTTGACGATAATATCCGACCCGCGGGATCCGTAAACTCAAAAACGTTACGTTCGCGTATCGTCATCGATGCAATTCCTCCCGGGGCCATCTTCGGTTACGCGCGTCGTACTTACGAAAGAAAGTACCGAAATTCGCGACGTTTCCGTTTCGCCGTATACAAAAGCCGTTTACCGACGACACGCGTTCCGAATAAAGTACCACCGGGGACCGTACCCGAACTTCCCGGACCGAATTTAATAAACTTTAACGACCTTACCAACTTTCGACGACCGAAACGGAAACAGTCGGCGCGTCGTTCGGACACGTTTAATCGTCTTTTTTAATCGCCCGTTTAACGAAATATTCGTGTGGTTGGATGACATTCGGATATTGTTTTCGAATATGACAATCGAGAGCTCCTCTGACGATGTCCTAGAGGTGGAAAGTTCGACAAAATCCCTTCGAACGGCGTGACGAATAGTTTCCGAGTTCGCCGCAACCGGCGTATGGGGCGAGTGGCTTTTCGAATGGCCGCCGAACGATAGCACGATTATTTAACTCTCGTTCCGCCGCAGCGCGATCGTCGATCGGCCGGAGACCGTTCGAGAGCGTTCGCCGCGAGCCGAGAGCGGCTCGGACGCAGATTCGGAAAAGTCGGCTGAAAAATGCGTGTCGTAGTTACGCGGAAAACGCCAAACATCGCGCGCTGTCCGAGTATAATCGGCGCGCGTTTGTTGCCGATAGCGAGGTCCGTCCCGACGTCACTAATATTTCCGAAACGGTTACGGTATAATTCGATCGGACGATAAATCTTCGGGCATATCCGTTTCGGCGATCCGCCCAGGTCGATACGCGCCGGCCGCGCGGAGAATGTATTCACCGTTTCGCAACGCCGGCACATTCGTTCGCCGTAGTGTTTGAACAGCGCGAACGGTTCGACGTTTCAACGCTTTACGCCGCGGCGTTACGTAATTTCTCGCGATTTTACGTTCAATTATATTATGCGTACGCGTAAAATAAACGAAAGCGTTCCCCTACCCTGCCGCGCCCCATCACACTACTCCACCCCGCACGGCGCCGGTCCGGCGTAATCGACGTGTAAAAAGACGCATTAACTAATTCGCGTTACGCAAGACGATTCCGGACGTTATTATCGTACGTAAACACGCGCCCCCCCCATCCCCTATCAACGGTAATCAGTAGCGCGTTAATTTCGTTTTTTAACGAACGCGGTCGGTTAAATTCGTTACATTTTCCTTTTTTCGGACGGTACTCGGTGTGGTGGTGAGCTGTCATCGTTTCGTCGGTAATTGTTACGGTCGGTATTTACGTTTCGCGTAAATCGTACAAACACCGGTAAACGTATTCCGTTGTGGACGGTAACGCGAAATAAACGAGCCGGCCGTTGTAGTCAATGGACCGACACCGCGGCGTAGCGGTCTCCGTCGAACGTGTACGCCGCCGCCCGTTCGTCCTATCACTGTCGGCGAATTCGAAATCGTGTAAAACTTTCGCCGCACTTGGCCGTTACGGCGTTCGGATAGGTAAAAGAAATTCGCCCGATCGAGTTTTGTATTCCGTCGCCGTTTTTTACCGCGCCCGACTCGTACGTCGAAATTCGCGTCTACGTACGTTTTTAAACGGTCCCGCGGTATACGCGTACGTCGTACAGTTTTTCACGCGTTCCCGACGTAAATTCTTCGGGGCGTTTTTAAATCGCCTTGCATAATCGTAACCGAACGTTTACGGGCCGCACACCTCGTAGGATGACGGAATCATCGTAAGTGACGTTTAACGAAACACCTTAGCCGTCACACACACACGTATATCAATCACACGAAATCGGACTAAACGCTAAAATGTTGATAACTGTTATTATTAAAGACAAAGCTCGGGAGGTTTGGCCATGTCCTACTTATCGATCCGTACACGAATTATCTATTTTGATATACCCTCGCCGAGACGGCGTTACTAGCGCGCTCGTGAATGATACACGCAATTCACGACGAAATAACAACACGCGCACGTGTCTCGGGCCGCGGTCCGTACATTTCAGCCGTCTCGCGGTGTTTTCATTACTGACACGCGCCGTCCGTCGTCTGTCGTTTATCGGGCGCGTACATACATTCCGGAACGTTATCGAACGTCGTCGAGAGTCGCGAATTGTTTATTGCACGGCGGTCGCCGCGTCGCTTCCCGGCGAAATATCGAATTTACTATCTAAATACCGAAATAATCTTAAAAAAACACTACGTTTGTTAGCCGTAGGTGCCGCGAATGTCGTTTCGAACGGTAACCGAATAATATATATTATTATTCGAAAATTTGACGGCGCCGACGATAAATCGTCGCTTTCGAAAGACGACGGCGAGCGAAATTATCCGTTCGCCGCGGTTTATCGTATTTCGAACTTCGTTCGGTGGAATAAGGCCACGGCGGACGGATTTCGCTAAAACGAAAACGTATTGCCCGAGTCCGGGACGATAATAACGTTTCGCCAGTGCGCCCGTGTATCCGGCGATTTTTCGAAAATGTCCCACGCGAACCAACCGCGACCGCGGTTACCGGCACCGGCCGCGTATACGAAATTCGGGGTGAGGATGAAAAACCGAGAACACGACGGGTTTTTCGTCGATTCGTTTCGACCGGTTTCAATAAACGGCCGACGTTTCAGCGCCAGCCGTTCGGTCGGTATTTAATCGGCCGGCCTATATAGGCGCCGCGCGAACTAACGAGAAAATAAACGTAGGAAACGTCGTAAAACGTATTTTACGAGAAGGTCGACAATGTTTACGTCCGGAGAGTAGTTGTATTTCATTACAAAACGCGGTCGTAATTACCGAGGGAGTGTCAATAATACTCCGGTTCGTACGTATCCATTAAACTCGTAGCTTACGCGTTTTCACGCCAGTCTAAATAAACACCTGAAATATATATATATATGTATATAGGCACCTTGAGACGGGCGGAACGTTACAAAAAAATTAATTACGAACGCGTACGTTTATGCAACGTTTTCGAGTGAAAGAACAACCTTTTAAAACGCTATTTAACTAGCCCGCGAGCGTTTACGCCGATTTGCCGAGCGAGACCGATTATTAATTTGTTTTACGCCTAAACGATCGGGAATTCCTGTTCACCGCGTATACGCCCGGGCCCGTTACGGTTTTCGTACGGCCGATTAGTGTTGTTTTTACGAGGTATGTTTTCGTCGTCGTCGTCGTTGGTGGCGAGGGAACGGATCGTTTTCAAAACGGCAAATTCGGCGACGTTCCGTCAACGCGCGTACACGACGTCGCCGATTTACCCGTGCCGTTCGTTCGGTTGCGTACGGTTATATCGAAATAATCGCGAGTTTTTATAAAAAAGAAACGGGCCGATTAAAATAGTAGCACACGGCCGCGGTTCTAACACCTCGTCCGGCCGCCGCCGACCTGCCGGTAATTGTCCGAACCCGTCGTCAAAAGAGACCGCGCGATCACATTCTTCTCGGACCAACGGCTCCAGTGACGTCGTTCGGATAAAAATTGGGAAAAAACCGTCCGAATTGTTCCAAAGAGATTACGTAACCGCGTAGGCGTGTGCGCCGTTTACGTTCCGAACGTGTTTGGGCGCGATAAAAAATGGCGCGACGCGCCCGAAAACTCGGCGTTCGTAATGAAATCGGTGGAAACGTGCCGAGTTGCGGTGCGCAGCGCGCCGCCATGAAACGGGTCGTTAACTGGACCGAGCGGCGTTGTCGAGAACGCCAAGTTATTCGTAGGTAACGGCGGGGTGGAGGGATTAAAAAACTATTCGCGAGGGGCGGCGAAGAAATTGACGGAAACAATTCCTAAACGGAAACCTCGGCGGCAAATACTTTACGATTGACGGCGTATTATTGACGGCACCGTGGACGGGTCGGAAGGAGGTACGTTATTAATTCACGGAAACGTTTTTTTTTTAACGGACGGCCGGGCATTGTTCGTTACCCGTTTAACGTGAAACCAGGCTCTGGACACTTTTAAATGTTATCGATAATATTCTGTGATAATATTGTTTCGATATTTATCGGTTATCTATTCCGTGATTTTACATTTTAACGGTCAACCTTTTACGTTTATCATATTCTGTGATACTTATTGGAATAAGCGAATTATTAAATCAAAAATCGATTTACGAATAATTTACAAAAACATATTTTTTTTTGTGGTTACGGTCATACTGATTTTCCTCCAGAAGGACGGCGAATTCGTTTATCAAATTTACCTATACTTCTCACATAATTCATTGTCAGCGTCCATTCTGATTAATCACCATTCCGTGGCGAAACACCGGTCGAACGCGATCTCGGTTCCCAAATTTCTCCGGGTAGGTTAGGTTCGTCCCAAAGAGAACGTTAAGTCGTTTCGAAATCGGTCGGTGGCCGTCGCGGTTTTTTACCGGGACGTACTTCTTTCGTATTCGGTTGGCCGCCCGTCCCCAAGGCGTTAGACGTCACCCGCGTAATTCTACCCAAATCGATTCGCGAATATTAAACCGGCCGCGCGACGTTCGGCGGACCTCGCACCGGTGCTATATAAGCGCGCACGGCCCCGCGGGGCCCGCGCGATTATATAACGCGCCGCCGTTGATCCCATTCACCGGTTTTCGTTCGCGGCCGCGCGCTGTAATACGGCGCGCGCGTGCCCGCCCGGTCGAGTTGTAGCACGCGCGGGAGTCCGTCGTAGGCCAAAGTCACGCCGCGTATATCGTCGCCGCCGTAACGAGTCCGTCGGCTGGCGTGAAAACGCGGGCCGTTGTTTGGTACGCGCGTGCCGTACACGGTCGGATTCCGCGACCGGGCCGCCGCCGCCGGCGGCGGGAGGGAGCCCGTAAGGGACGTTTCGAGACGAATTCGGTAACGGGCGTTCCGGTGACGTAACGTGTTGCGCAACTTGTTCGGAATATTTTCGAAAACGGAACGCGTGCGCGTTAGTTCAAAACGCGACCGTCGTAATCGTCGCGAATAACCGGAACGAAATAACGAGAAATATCGGAAAACGTTACCGGGCTTGTAACAATACGAGTGTATTCAGTGTCGTGCGCCGAATACGAACGACGCGTCGCTGCTACCGATTTTTAAAACGACTTATAAAAATACGCGAACCGACAACATAATACGAATGTCGGGTGTCCAATCGTTCCCTTCGTTCGACCCGTTCAAATTATCCCCCCCCCTACCGTTTATTTACCGAATTATTCCGGCCGGGGTTCTCTCGTAATTCGGTCATCCCGGGACACCGTCGTACGGCGGTCGGGTATCTCGTGTAACGATATCCGCAGGTATCGTAATTACGAGTACCGATTTAGACGTATGTATCGAAAGTAAACGCTTCGATAAATGTTAGAACGACGCTTGAGAATCTCTCCGGTATATACCGGCCATATTTTAATAATATCGTATAGCGGCGCGAAAAAGAGGTCGCGAACGCACGACAGCCGCAAAATTAACGCGTTATAGAAAAATGTTTACGATAATTGCGCGACCGTGTAAAGAAAATATATCGCGCTAACGGGAGCGAGTTAAACGAACACGTGTCCGTTTTATTAGGTAAACAGGTAAATAACGAACCCAAACGGACTACGACCAACGCACGACGAACACCGCCGATTTTTTAATACGAGCCGGCCGACGCGTGACGATAATCTGGCCCTCGGCTATGAAACGCAGAAATTACGCCCTAGCGTCGGTCGAACACCGGAGGACGTCCGCCGCGGGGACGTGTGTCGTCTTCAGCAGAATGTAAGCGCACGACGAGTCGCCATCAGCAAGTACCAGAAGTCGGTATGCCCACAATCAATGGCTGTTCGCCAGGATTTCCGCGTCTCGACTGGATTGTCGGCGAATTTGTCGCGTAAACGCGAACTCACCGTCCCGACCGTTTCTCGGTCAGTCTTGCGCGTGGTGTGCGTGCTCTCTTTCACTTTTTAAATATTCGTACAAATCGACAAGACCGTGGACAGATTCGGTAATTAATAACAACATTCCTAAACAATTCTCGAATTCACGATGCCGAACGAATCCACCTAATTAACTCGTTAAAGTTAATAAACACATTCCCCACTCGTGCCTAACACCTACATATATATATATATACAGTATTTTCCCTCCGTCCTGTTTCTTTTTCAAAAATCGTTACGGGCGACGCGTTACGGTAGTCGACAAACGGTTTGGCTTTTGGTTATTTTCGTTAAATCGTAACGTTCGTCGCGATCTATCCGTTCCCTCACGGCGCCGCCGAATCGGTTACGTTCCGGGGGCCGATAACTTCCGTGCCCGGCCTCCGAACGGAAGAAAAACAGACGCGAAACCGCGTCGGGTTCCTAACGATTTTCGCCGGCGATCGGATGTACGAATCCCCCGGGCACGTGCGCGTTCGAGTTTTGTTGTTGTTGTTCGTCCCGACGTTAATTCACGCGCACGACGGCTTTAACGGGACAGTCACGACCGCGCGACGAGGACCTTGACAGTACGAGGCGCGTCTGGACAACAGTTTCGGTCACCTTTGACATTTCGCGTTTGCACATCGGACCTAACCTATTTTACGCCGTCCGTCCGTCCGTCCGTACGTACGTACACACGGCGCGTGTCCATTAATTTTCGCGCGTCGAACGCGGAACGGTCGGCGGCCGGTTACGCAAGCGCTTCGGCCGAAGAAAACGAAACCGTTCGGGCCGGCCGTCGGCCGATCGCGCGGACGGGCACAACCGCGATTCGCCGAGTGTTGACCATAACGGGCAGTGGCGCGCGTGGGCGACCGACCTAAATTACAAAATTATACGGTACCCGAAACGGGGGAAAGAAATTTCCGAAGCCGGCGGCGGCGGCGGCGGCGGCGGGCCCGAGTGAGAAACTGGGGACGGGGGCGAGGTATGCGTTCCTCCAGCGCGATACGGCGGGACGGATGTGGGACGACGGACAACGTCGAATCGACGACGCCGCGATACGTGCCATTACGGTATCCGATTTACGAACGAGATTACGCGAGGTCGCCATCGTAAATTGAAAAACAAGAAAACGTAATCCGATATCGCGACGTATCCGCGACCTAAGATGGTCTAAGGTTACTTACAAAATTCGTAGTCACAATATCTCGAAAACTGGTTCTTCTGACGCGCGCGCGCATTTTTCCACTCTATTGGCCTACGACGACGTTCTCTTTATCGTTATAACGGTGTCCGCCGGGCGGGCCTGTTACGAAATACCGAGCCGAAGCGAAAAGCAAAAAATGAAACGGTCGTCTAACCGTCGTAGTTGTGTCTGCCGAGTGACGTTTACGCCGCCGGACGCCGAAAAGGGAATTTTCGTGAACGGCGCCATTGTTTGCGGGCACGCGAAACGAACGGGTCCGCGGACGATTATTATCGATTACGGGAACAACGAGAACGCGCGTCTCCCGTTTCCCTGGCAAAGTCAGCGGATCTAACCGTACGGACTTTTTCCATATGGTGATGGGGGGGACGGGAAGGAGGTTTTTCGATTTTGGAAAATAACGCGGTCGGACGATTCGGCAAAAATCGTAACAACCGACGATCGTGTTGTTTATTAAATAACGGCAGCCAATCGCCGCGGTGGCGCGTCGTGACTACGTAATAAATAATAATACGGCGGCGGCGGCACGCGTCGCTCGGATCGCGGTGGTCGTCGTCGTAGCTAAAAGTCGTACCACGACTTTCTCGAACGTATTAAGTCATTTTGAAAACGGTATCGGAACGACGAACGGTGGGTGTTAAACGCGCGAGAGGGAAATTAAAATAAATTGTGAGAAAGGCGTGTAATAGCTCCGAGACAATGGCCGTCGTCGTGTTATTGTTATCCCTGTGAATTTATTCCGTAAACAATCGTACCGTAGGACGCGCGGTATTATTATTATTATTGCGGTCGAATTAATTCCGTCAATGATGCAACACGCGGCACGCGTACCAATTGCAAATCCGTAGTAAAACGTCTGTCGCAACGAGAACGCCACGGAGCGTCGCCGTTCGTGAACCGGGCGATTCGTAACGCGGCGCGCAATTTTTACGCCGACTTTCGCGCCGGCCGAAAATACCGTACGTACGCGTCGCGTGTTCACGTATTTCGTCGTATTTCGTCCCCGTCCGTGTTTCTATATCCGCCGTCCGTCCGTCCGGGTCGACGAGCCACCGCGCAAGACGAAAACGGTTCTGTCTATTTCGCCGACGTTTTCCTCCCCCCCCGACCGATACAATCGACGTTCGTCGGTACGCCCGTATCGTCCATTAGGTGGCGCGTTCGACATTTTCTACCCGTCCGGTACGCCCAAATCTCGATCCGCCGACGCGGTGGCCGCGAACGACACAACTCGGCGGCGTCTCCGACGCGGGGGGATTCGTTTTATTGTTTTTCGTACGACCATAGGGCCGCCATATAGGCGTCGGATAATTCGACGTTCCCGATTGCCCGTCGCCGTACCCGAGGTGTCGAAAACGGCCGTCCGCGGTTGCCGAACGGAAAGGGAGCGTACGCTCGGGCAAGGTTTTTGTTTTTGAACCAAAACCGCGCGAAATCAATCGCGTACGGTCGGTCGCGTCGCCATATTCGGACATATTTCGCGTAGACCCGTAAACGACAATAATAATAAAAACTAGGGCGCGCGCACGTCGTTTGGACACGATTATACGTCGAATACGCGCGCCGTACCACCGACGATCGTTGGCCGTCGATATCGATTCGTTAAAACGCCCCCCTCTAGCGCGCGACGTTCAAATCACCAGGTTGTCGGACCGACGATCGTAATCGGGCGATAAAAACGAATCTCTGAGCGCTTAATCGCGAGAAAATCGGTTTTGTGTTTTGTTACGCAAGTCGTACGATCATTTTCGCCGATCCCGTTCGGACCGACGAGACGCGTAATTTAACAGACGGGGGAAAAATCGGCGCGATCGACGCGCGACGGGATTCGCATATCGTGACAATGTACCCGTCCGCGTGGCCAATTACGCCAGTCGCGCGACAATGGTCGAGAACGAGCGGTTCGATTTCGACCACGGGGTAATCGAAACGGGCATTTCGTTTTTTTTTCGCTTCCTCCCCGTTCGAAATGTACGTAGTAAACATTGCGTCGTTTTTCGGAATTCGAAACGGCGAAAATCGACCGGTTCGGCCTCCTTTCGAATTCGTTCACGGGACGTTTTCGATTTTTCTAAATAAATCGAACAGAGGAGAGTTCGTTCGATTTTTAAATTGTCGCCCGGTAGTCGATCGAACGACCCCCCCCCCCCCGGAAACGAATAAACCGTACGCGCGTTCGAGAATAGGACGTTGCCGTTGGTCACCGGGGCACCTCGTGTATCCGCCGCCGACGTACGGTAGTAAAATATTATTACGGACTACCTGTAAATAGATAACGACGAACGCGCGCGGGTTCCGTCGTGACGGTAAAAAAGCGATCGGGCACGAAGGGCACAACCTAACGGGGTCCGTGTCGTGGCGCGCGTTAATTAACGGGTTAAGCGAGAGGACGGGTGGGGGGGAAACCGGACGACGAGGAAACGGCCAAGGACACGGCGCGGACGGTAACCGTAAACATAGCGTTCCCGTTGCTGAGTATCGGTACGTTTCGAAAAGTCGTGTCACCCAACCGCCAATATTCGAAACGTTTACCGGACCGTTTTGTATATCCGGTATACCAGCCGACAGGTCGACCCGATCGAACCGTTTAGACATTTCGTCCGGACAATTGGCGCGCGCGCGCGCGTGTTTACCCGACAGACATTTTTGCGTTCGATCGTACGATTCGTACGGTCAACCGGACGGGATCGCGTGTTAAAAGTATTCAACACACACCGACCGGCTTTCCGTTCGATTTTCCAATACTTTTCGAATAATATCGACGCGGTCGGTCGTAATTCGCGACCACGCGCTCGCGTAATATAAAAAAACCCCAAAACGGGTTCGACAACGGCCGAGTGGAGGCGAACGGGCGCGGAAAAAAATTAATAGGCGGCAATCGTACGACGACGACGACGACGATATTTATGGCCGCGAGATCGTTCGAATCGACGACCGTAGTACCGTAACCGTTTTATCGATGGGTGTAGTGGGGAGGGGGTCCCACGTTTTTGGAAATAAATTTCACGAGCCGCGCGTGAAACGGACGCGTTTAGTAGCGAAACGTTTCGAAAAAAAAGGTTTTCCGACGACGTTTCGTTGTTTTCTACGTAAAAACAACGCTAAAATCCCGAACGCCGTATACGTACGAAGCGTTAAATAATCGTCGCGTGACGCGTACGCACCGAACGGCCCTGATGCGCGCCGAACGAAAAGTAATTAAAAATATTTCGCGACGTTTCCATTCCGTTCCATTTCCGAGCCGTCGTTGAACGCGCGCCGTATTACGAAATGACAATTGCGTAACCCCACGCGTAATAAATATATACGCACACACACGAGGCGTTTTTTCCATCGAAAAAAAAAACGGCCGTATTTTCGATCAGTCGTATTTCGCGGTTAGGTTTAACGTAATTCCCCGAGCCACTCGTCGGCTGATGTATATAAATCGTGCGCGTCCGTTTTGTATTCGTTCCGGCCACAAAGGTTTTTTTTTTTTCGAACGTCCCCCGTTCGCGTAATTCGGTCGATCGCCAATTCGAAAACTTTCGGGGGGGGGAGATTCTTTTTTTTTTCGATTAAACGTTTACAATCCGTGGGTACGAAAACGAAAAAATCGGCCGACCCGGTGAAAATTGACTCGGAGACTACCCGTCCAACTAAGCCGCTGGTCCAGCGATTAGGACCCTTTATTTCGTACGTCTTGCGCCGCTGTTTTCACGACCTTTTTGTAATAATGCACCGGGGTCGGTGGGATCTCGTCGCCGTCGTCCCCAAAACGACCAATTTTGATGGATGGACGCGGGGGGGGCTTTTTTCGAAACGAACGTAAATCGAGATATTCGATCGCATTTAGCGTCCATGTATCCGACGGTGGATATCGTGAGTCAACCCCCCCCCCCCAAAATGATATTCGTTTAGAAACGGACTCGCGTGAATTGCCGGACGTCATTGAACGCGCAACACGTTTAGCGATTAGGTGGGCACGCCCTTCCGCCGACGTGAACCGGGCGAACGATAAACACCGTATTCGCGTGTACAACGAAACGGGTCCGTAACGTTGTGCCGGCGCGGAACGGGCTAGGTCGGAGCCGAACGCGCCTGTACGTTTGACGAAGACGGACGTATCGACGTCGCCTTTATTGGTTTTTCGTCGACGCGTCGTGCGCGCGCGGCACAGCGTAGTGCTGCAGCCGTACGTTCAACAACGGACGAGAATGAATCGTCGACAAACGCTAAACATTTTTACGAAATCGAAATTTTTAAAATAAAACGACGTTCCTACGAAGCGAAAACGTTCCCAGCGGTGGTCTTTAAAGGGACAACGCCACTATTGTACGCCGTAACGCGGTACGCCGTCCAATTAGCGTACCGCAACGGCGAATTCGGGTGAAGGGGGAACCGAACGAGATACCGTTTTATTTCAGGTCGGTTCGAACGACGTGGCGACACCGGCGATACGGCGGCCCGCCGGATTAACGACCCGTAATATTACGTCGCGCCGCGTGCTTTACGCGCGTTCGGTTATTAATTATTCGATAAAAAAAAAACGCCTATTATATAACCCGAGATACGTACATATATATATATATAACGTTGCGTAACGTTTTGGGGCATTTTGCCGCGCTAATTAAATAACGCGCCGCCGATGTCGGAATTTACCGGTTTCTGTACAGCGTGCCGGAGCTTCGTGGCCGATACGCGTTCGGCAATTTCGTAAACGTCGGGCCCGGGCGTTTAGGTACTACCACCACCGTTGTCCGACGGAAATGTCGACAGGGGATACTCGTCGCCCTAAACGACGGCCGACCGTAACGTCGTACCCGTCCGACTGCGACCGTGTCGCCCGGTCCGTCGTTTTCGTATTTCGGAAACGACCGACGCGTGTCCGAACGGGAAGGTTAGTGTTATATGTAATAGCGCGACGTAGTATATAGTTCGAACGGAACGACGACCGCGACAAATACGCGCGCCGGGTGGACGAAATAGTATTACTACGCGCGCCGGTCGTCCCATTGAAACGCGTGGCGAGTATCGTCCCCGAACGGACGGCGTTTCCGAGTCACTGAATCGCGTTTAGTCGTCGGAAAAACTAACCTAAATCGTCGTCGGGCCGAATTTTATATCGTACGTATTCTGAGAGTTTCGATTAGCAGCCGAACCCTCCGCTCGTTGTCGCGAGTTCGGTTTGGACGACGCGGGTTGTCGAACTTTTCACGTTGGCGCGCGAGTCGTTCGTCCGCCGCGTTTCGGCCACTAAACGTTCACGGTGCGCCCGTTTCGAAACGCGTAAATCCGCGCTAACGACCCGTTTATTTTTTTTTTATTCCCAACGAAACGACTAGACATTAGGAACGTAATACTCTCACCTTGAGCTACTTATTATTAGACGAACGACGTGTTTAGCCGGCGGATTAGGCGAAAACTTATTGGACCCCGGGCGCGTGTTCGGAAGTCGTTTAAATCGTTTCGTTTTCCGACGGCGCGCTATTGCGTCGTCCGGGCGTCGTTGCCGAAGGACACGCCGGACAGCAGGACCGCGCCGAATATTTCGAAACGACGCGATTATAATCCGCGGCGGTTTTTCGGGTATCGGTCGATTAACCCGGCGGGGTTGTCGCGCCCGAAGGACGCGTTCGTTATTCGGGCGACGATGTCCGTACGCCGGCGCGGTACGTCCACGGGGTTCGTTTCGTAAATCGTTCCCGAAGACGACGAAATCCGATGGTGGCCAAAGGGTCGTACGTACACCGAGCGTGTAGTGTTCGCGCCGTACGCCGACGGTCGAACGCATTCCGCGCGCGCGCTAATAAAAACGTCCGACAATAAACCGTCGGCCGGCTCGGCGTGTTCGTCCAAATATGGCCAATTGGTTCGCTACTAATTTGGATCGGTAACCTCGATAAAAATTTTTTCCTCCGCGTTTACGCGCGCGAAAACGAAACCCGAACAACAACAACGTCGTCGTGGGAATTTCGACGGGCGGCGTAATTATTATTACGAAAATCGTTTTAAAAAAAAAAAAAAAACCGTGGCCGCGTGATCGTCGTAGTGTCCGGGCTACGTGTCGACGACCGCAAATCGGCGGTAACGTTTTTCTATTTTCATTTGGCGCCGGGGTGGAAAAATGGAAACAAATAAAAGAGAAACGACGACGGCCCCGTCGTGAACCGAAATCCGTTAATCCTTCGGCAACTGGCGGGCAGCTCGCCCTTTCGGACGGTTTGTATTTTTTTAAACGAAGCGTGACGATAATGGTTTTCCGAAAGGGGTCGTCGGGCCCGCGACCAATCGGAAACCTCCGAACGACGAAAGTCTCGTGAACAAAAACAAACATCGACGGGCGTACGAGCAACACGGACGTAGTGGACCGGGTAAAAGCCTAGGCACGTAAGTACACACGAGAGTAACGGCGAGTGTGCCCGGGACCGGGGAAATACCGTTCCGACTCGGGCCGAATAAAACGGAATACCGTGTGTCGTTAATCAGTACGCCGGAAATGGCCGGTCGGCGGTCCCCGCGGGTATCAATGCGTTTCGTTAAACGTATATTTAGACACGCGCGGACGGTGCTACGCGGAGGAAAAATTGTCGGGCACGGTACCGTGGACAACCACCGGTCGGACGTTTTCGAACAATTTTCGTGTTTAGAACGGCTGGGAAAACGGTTCGCCAAAATCGTTTCGTTAATCACCGTACGTCGGGTTCGAATTATTACGGGACACCGAAATACGCGTCGGGTAGCTCCGCGGCGACGTTACCGGCTCGTCGGCCAATTAATTTTTTCTCCTCGACTTTTCCGGGGTCAGCTTAAAAACCGAACGCTTGCGATTTGTAAGTAGCCCGAGACGGGCGTTTATGCTTTTATACTGTTCGACTATTTCGACGCCGTCGTTGGTTTGTTTTTCGTTCGAATTGCTATATACTTAGCCGTCGCGTATGAATTACTTCGAAAACGGTAGGTTCGTTGGATAATCGCCGGCCGTCGATTTGGACATCCGGACCGAATAAAAAGGAAAGATTTTAAAACCCGGTAAACGCGATTAACCCGATTTATTAACGTCAGCTTCGGGGAACGTTGACCGCGAAATACGACCCCCCCCCACGAACGTATTACACATTTCGAACCGGCCCCGCGCCGTATACGCTAGACCGTCGGCCGATTCGGACGTATTCTGGTCTCGCGGGTAAACGTTTAAACGAACCGCGACCGTTTCGCCGTAGCGACTTTTGTCGCTCGAAAAGTCGACAGACTGTTAATCCGGTCGAGCGTGCGCGTGTAAGCCGGACGATTTACGAGAAAATTCGTTTCTTTTTTTTCGATATTTTTCCCCCTGGCCGCCGGTAATTTCGACTACATATACATACGCGCGAGTTTCGGGTGTTTACGAACGTTCGGAAAATCGTACGGAGCGTCCGAACGCAATCAACTCCAGGGGGAGGGGAGAACACGAATGATCGAAGAAGAAACGACGAAAATTTTCGTTCTCGTGTATTTTCGCCGTCGTCGGGAACAACGTTGGACGGGCCTCGCCGAGGAGAAAAGAAATTGTTCGCCGCTCGTTTCTCTACGGATTTCGATCCGTCGATCCGTACGCGCGTAAATTCGGTCGGAACGCACGAACGGCGTTCACGAGCGCGTAAACGATCGAGACGATCCGGTTCCGTACGAAATAAAAGCGCGTCTTCGGTAGGCCACGCGTTGGCATTTCGAACGCGCCGATCGATTCGACGAGATCTATTTGTGCCGCCGGCGAGTCCAAGCGGTTACCCGCGAATTGCGTGTTTCCCACGTAATTCCAACTCCGATTGCCGTAACAATTACGTCGGACGCGGTCATTATTAATTCGTAGTTAGAAAGTATAACGCGACACAACGGCGATATTATTTTACCGAATGATTACAATTTTACGAGTTTAACCTCCCGGCCGTCGTCGTACCGAAATTGAATAATAATTAACGACGTTACGTACGCCGAACTGGTATGTCCATTATGTCCATAAGTTAGCGTAGTCACGCGCAGACGAGCGTTTTATCCGAGTCGGTTTTTTTTTTGTCCCCCGTCGTTGGGCCGTGCGGCGGCCAGGTGGGTGGCTGGCGAAACGAGAACCGAGTATATTATCGTTTTATACGCGCACAAACATCGCGTCCGATAACGTATTCCGTATTCGGACGGTGACTGAATTTTGGTGGTCGGGTAGGGTTAATCGTTTAATAAATTCGGACGACCCCGACGCGTTGTAAAAACTTAAATCGATTAAATTCGTTCGTATTTCGCGACGTTAAAGTTTTAATTTTCGGGTTTTCGTCGTTATCGCCCGAACAAAAAACGTACGGGAAATTAATTTTTAACGTAAAAATTGTCGCGCGGCGGGCTTTACATCCGGTAAGTGTACGCCGCTGATAACAAACGACGCGACGAATTTTCGACCGAAGTACGCGTCGCTTTTTCTTTCGCCGTTTACCGCGCGTGCGTACAAACTGGCGCGGCGCGTTGCCGGACGGTTTCCCGTTATCGAACCGCGGACGTTCGACGACCGATCGGCGCGAACGGGTAGCGTGTCGGCGCGCGTTTCCCGTACGCGGTAAATGGAGCGCGCGCCGTCGTCTCGTATTTACGAATTCCGGCGTTACGCGACCGGTACGGACGATGCGCGCGCGCGCGCGGCTTCCTGTAAGTCGGGTTCGTTACGCGGTTGAAAATCGAAATTGCGGAATTTGTTTTTAATAATTACCGTTACGAGGTCCGTGGGACGATAGCCCGCGCGCCTATATTTATATAGTTTCCTTTTCGCGCCTACTTGTTGCGCGTTGTTACGATTATCGTCGTCGGTGGTAAAAGCGCTCGGCGTATTATATTATAATGCGCGCGCGCGCGTGAGTACACGCGGAAATATTCGGAATAAAAATCGAACGTGAAGGAGGAAGGAAAAAATTGTTCGTTCGGGCGATCGCGACGTGAAAGCGTAGGAAAAAAACGACACACGGCGTACGTTAATAAACCGCGCCGGCGTATTAACGCGCGCGTAAGCGTGGCGTTTAATTAAATTTAATTAGAGACGACGAACGCGGAGAAAGTTTCGCCGGTGTATTTTTTTTTTTTGGCGAACGCGCGTAAACGAAAACGCGCGCGTTACGCGATATGTGTAGTCCGCGCGGTCCCTCCGAATTCGTTCGCCCCGGCCGCTAGTAGTAAGTAATCCCGGGACGGCTGTCGCGTCTACGAGGGACGCCGCGCGTCTTCCGGCGACAAGTTCCGCCCGAGCGGACTGTCCGACGTTCCACCCCCTCATGGAACTCATCTTGTCGCGGTCAGGGGGCTTGATTCCCTTGCGGGATCTCCTGACCAGGAGTTCCGATCGGCCATGGATCTGAGGACATGGTACCGAAATAAAAATTGGCGACGGTATCAAGTACACGGACTAAGAATTGTCTCGACGTAGGCAAATGTTGGCCAACAATAATTTATACGGATTAAGGAAAAGGGCCTAGATATGGGCCAAGGTACGGCAGTAACGGTTAAATATTTATGGACATTGGAATTTCGGACGAAATTGAGAGCCCTTTAGGCAAACGGACTGTATTCGGACGCGACATTTTTGGATTTTACGGGATTTGTCCCGGTCATTTGGCTCGAACGAGGCCCACCGATGTCGGTGCCACGGGAGTGCCCCACGAAACGCTGTCGACTTCTATTCGGTACGTTGACACCGTGCCCCACTTTTGGCTGAGGCGCTCCACGTGGTGGTTGTGGGACAGGCGCAAAATAATGGAACAACTAAACCGCTCCACCCGGCCAGGGACCACCGGGTACCGAACGACGTGTCAGTCGTCCCGGTTCCAGAATAGGGTACGGATCACTATGAGCACTTTCGGTGCTGGTGGTCCATTCTGACGATCCACGACGGTAAAGGGTCTTGTCCCTCAAAGGGAAACGCGTGTCGGACGTTCCACCGAGTGGACCAGAAAAACGAAACGGTCCTACCAGACCACGTGGCGTCGTTTATTTGACGTCCCTCGGCGAACACGGCGAGGTTTCCGGTTATATTTGCTCGAGCGCCTAAGACGTTATACGTCCACGGCTATTGTTTAAACGCGACCACGTAGTTTTGAAAATTTTACGGGAAACCGACGACCGTCGCGGCACCGCCGTCCTTTCCCCGCGCCGATTATGGCCGAAGGGACCGGTCGTGACCAACAGCGACCGTTTTTGGTCGGGGCCCGTTTTTGGTCGTCCGCCGGAATCCGAGCGAACCGGTTAACGCCGACGTAATCGAAACGGTACGCGGGCCCGGAAATTCGGCCGAAAACTTTGGAAACGGCCGAACGGTCGCCGTAAACGGCGTCAGTCGAAATGCCGCGACGAACCGTTCGGAACGACCCAGTGCGTCCAGACGGTATTCGTGTAATTCGCGTCCGAATTAATTAGCCGACGATTTTTTCGTTCATCAACGACGTCGAGACCATGGCCGTAACACGGGAACGGCTCGTTAACCGCGCGTAAACGCCGTTCGTTTTATTCGCGTGTTTTTTCGTTATTAACGTAAGCCGATTATACGTTTCGCCACAGACACCTCTAATCGCCATCGCCGCTTATCATAAACAGGGGTCGGGCGTGTACACGCTCTTATATTTCTAAACCGCGTGGCCGAAAACGAATACGCAATTCGATTTGCGGTTATCGACCGTCCGCCGAGCGATTTCGCGTCGCACTATATTCGTCACTATTCATTCGGAATACTCGCACCCTATGTGTGTGTGTGTGTGGGGGGGGGAGGGAGTGTTTTTCGGATTTTCGGCCAAAACGCACCGTCGGGTCGGGGCTATCGATATACGAGATCTGTCCCAAAAGTATCCGACCTTCATTTTTCTTGGCTAATCCATCGTCATCCGGTTCGTGGGATCCTCCGAAGTAATCTCCGTTTGACTGAACACTTCTCAACCGGTGCTTCCACATAACACCGGAGCATTTTCGGAATAAAGCGTTTCCGCGCGTTTTTTGTTTTTTTTTTTTTAAATTGTCTCCGCGCCCTTCGAGCGGAATTTTCGATTTTGGGAACGGCCAAAAGTCACGGGCGGGGCGGCTACGTCAGGACTGTGCGGAGGTTGGCGAAGTTGAGCGATTTTGTGTTTCGCCCGAAACACTGTCGCACGAGGTTCGACGAACGTGCCGGTGCATCGTCGTTGGGAAAAAGTCAGCCACCATTCGTCCAAAAATGCGGCCGGTTTGTTCGGGTCGCGGAAATTTTTTTTAGAACTTCAACGTAAAATCGTTTGTTGATCGTCCGGCCTCTTGCCGCGTGTATTCGTCACGCGCAACGCCTTCGTAATCAAAAAACAAAAAAAAAAAAAAACGATTAAAAACGCAGGCCGGATACTTTTGTGACAGACATCGTATATAGGCGTGTTCGAAACGTATCGGGAAATTTTCAAATTTCGCGGGTTTTTTTCGTTTCTTAACGGACATAAATCGCCGAGCTCATAAAACGCGCGCAACCGTAGCGGCTGTCACTAGAAATTCAACGAGATCGTTAAACGGTAAATCTATAAAACGTCGAGCGACGTGTTAAAAATATCAAAAGCGTAAACAGGAAATGTTATCGGCGTGTAACGATTGTTCGGCCTATCCGAAGTCCGGGGAATTGTCCGTCACGTTTCGGAACGCGCACGACGGGAAACGTTTGGCCCGTACGACGGATATCGATAATGTTTGTCGTTCGGCGGTCGCGCGCCACAACGTCCCGCGAAAATGGATTCGCCGACAATGTCGCCAACCTCGACCGTTGTTCGCGGCGGAACACCGAACGTAACCGGCGCCGACGTACGAGAGCAAACGCGTTCACTCACCCACACTCGTACGCTCGTTCGTTCTCTTTGCCGGCGTGACGTGTTCGCGTACGGATAATATCGAATTCGGGACGCGTTAATCGTTCACGACGCCGGGTCGTTCTTTTATTCGGAACCGATTCGTCGAAAACCGGAGATGTTGCGCCATCCGGTTGGTAACAATGCGAAATAAACGCCAACCGCCGTACAATTACGCGACGCTATTCGTCCGTTAGCCGGCGTCGCGAACCGTTCGGTTGCGCGACAAGCGCCCGATTGTCCGAATTCGATTAGCCCTCCCCACCGCACCACTGACGGTCCCGGCGGTGTGGAAATCGTCGCGGCCAAAACCGACGACGGTCGGACACGGTAACCGTTCGCCGGCCGATTAACGATAGCGCCGTTTCCTTAACGTTACCGAAAACCGACGTACGGTCCTACACGGCGTCCAAATTTTGGGGAAACGAAAAACGACCGATACGGCGAACGATTCCAGTTTGCCGATGGAAAACGTCACAGACGGCGGCCCACCGTACGTTCCCGACTACACCCTACGCACAGACTTGATGCCCGGGCCGAACGAAGTTGCCCGAAACCAATTATATCGTTATACGCTAATTCACCGTCCGCCCACACTCCCCGGCACCGAGTATTCGAGGCGTGTCCAGGGGATCTCGAGATTTTTCCCGAATCGGACCCTTCGAACGGGCCAAACGCGTGTCCGTTTAAATACGTCCCGAGTAACGGTCCGTCGTCGTGCACGCGTCGCGCGATTTCCTATCGGGAAACGAAACGTTTGAGAACAAAAATTCGTCCGCGTTCCGTTCGGGTTGTATTTTCGTCGTCAAACGTGTGTAATTGTCCCGCGAGCGCGCTTAGTACGTCCAAACAGAATCGCCAACGCGTATTACGACGATAAATTACCGCGTGTGTTTTTGAACTTTCAACGTTTCCGTTAGATTTTCGTTACTATCGCGGACGGTTATCGCGCGCGCGTTTCGTTTCGTCGAGCGTACTAAAACGAGACGCGTCCACCGGCGCGTGTGCCCGGCCGTCGTTATGGCGAATGTCGCGCGCACGAGTAATATTTAAATCGACGTACGCCTAAGTAGCGTACTAGGCACGACCTAACCGTTTTTGCCGGGCGCGCGCGTGCGGACTGTTGCGCAACATCGTCCGGTCGTTTTTTCAATTTCTTTTTTTATCCGAACCGATAAACCGACCGTTGTGTTTTGAGCGGACACCGCCGTACGTTCGGCGTTTACGCGGCAATAATTATTATTATTATTATTGTTGCGCCTAGAAAGTTACGAGCGTTTCGGTCACACAAGCGCTTACGTGGTGCTTATGGGTGGCCGCGCCGATAGAAACGATCCACGGTGGGTGCGATGGGGAGGGTGGTATTTTCGAACGTGATATCGGTGACGGGAAATCGTTCGTTTCGCGACGGCGGGCGGTTTTTGTTTTCGGTCCGTGTAAACGCGCCAATTTTTGTTCCGTTTACGAGCGTCGGGCCGAGGGAAAACGCGCGACGTGCCCGTTAATAGTGGTCGACGGAATATCCACACGAGCCCGGGCGTCGCGAACCACACGTACGGTTTACGCGAACCGTCGTAACGTTACGGAATACTTGTCGCCCGTTTTTCGAGAACGAGTACCGACCATTGGTCGGTACGAGGGGGGGAGGGGGTGATGATGGCGGTGGCCGGTGCGCGTCGACCGAAAAACGTGCCGCGAACGCGCGAATCTCGTAAAAAGCGTACGGAACGCGTAACACTTTACGGCGCGACCTGATTTACTTCGGAGGCGATCCGTTCTACAGATATTTCCAAACGTCCGGAGAACCGCCGCGCGTACTTTTATAAATAATTTCACATCCAGCGCGGAATACGACCGGCGCCGGACTTGCGCAACGAACTATACCGTCGTAAACGCGCGCGTTACGATTATTATTTACTCGCGGAACGTACGGGATACGCCGTTACGAAACGCCCGCGTATTTATTTATCGTTTCGTGCGCGTTCGGGATGAATCGATCGGACACCGAGACGGACGCCGTTTTCGATACGTCTGTCCGGCCATCGGGACAACGTAGCCCAGTTACGGCCGCGACGGGCTATCCTCTCCGTATCGGCACAATTCGTTCGGTGCCGGCCGAACTCGCGGACTTGGTGTGGAGGAGGCGGCGGTGGCCAGTAACGGACGTTCGCGTCGTCGGATCCGATTAGGCGCGCGTAGAGGGATTAACGATTATAATACGGTGGGGGGGGGGAACCGTACAACGAACGGTCGTCGTCGGTTTTTATTTCGGACGGCCGAAAGAGAAATTTCTCCGCGTCGACGAAAAAAGTGAAAGTCCTCCTCGTGCCGTACGCTATATATAGTGAACCGTTCAAGTTCGTCAAATCCGATTAAATATAGTATCGGCGGATGGGAGGGGGAGGGGAGATATGGAATCGAACGCGCGTTAACGAAACGATTAGGAACGGGCACCGGAACACGAACGTTTCGATCGCCGATGACGAATTCCGAACGCCGACGTTATTTTCGAATATAGCCGTTCGTAAAAGGGCCGTCGGGGACGCGCGAAACTCGGCCCGGGCGTCTAGTTTTCTCACCCTCTTCGAATTCGGGGTCGAAATACAAGAAAAACTAACCTAACTTTTTTTGTTTTTCGTTTTTACGCAAATACTGGCCCCCAAAGGCAGTACTTCGGACCAGTGAGTCGCCATCGTTTAAATCGAAAAACATAATGTATATAAAAATGGTTTCGCAAAAACGATCGTCCTTAATGAGAAAGGCGAGCCATCCCCTCACGTGGTTTTACCCCGCTCCCCCGTACATCGAATCGACAATAATTCTTAAATACTAACGCTTCGCAAGAACGTGAATGGTGCGCGGTAACGGGACAACGATCCCTTGCCAGGGGACAGCCATTTACCAGGCTCTGGACACTCTTGAATGTTATCGCAGAATATTATTGATATTATTTTCCTCCGAAAAAATGGCCGCTTATTATTGATAACATTCAAGAGCTTGTTAAAATCGACTAGAAAAAAAAATCGTAAACTCGATATTGTTTCTCGTTTGTAAATTTTTATGTATTCGTATACGTACAATGTATAAATACGTTACAATTTACAATTGAGAAAAACGTTTCCGTAATATTTATCGCGGTGTTCATTTATTCGAACCAGTTTCGTGTATTTATATAGTACGTGATTCGAACATTAAATAAAAAACTATTTTATTTGTAAAATGAAAATTTCGTAATATGTTTCGTGTGAATACTTGAATTGTTGTATTGTGGAAAAAAAGAAAAATAACAATATTCGAAACATACTTAATGTCAGTAAATTAGTACCTAGAATAAGCGAATTATTAAATCAAAAATTGATTTACGAATAATTTACTTATTTGCAAAAACGTAATTTTTTTTGTGGGTATGGTCATATTGATTTTCCTCCAAAAAGTTGGCGAATTCGTTTACCTACACTTTTCATATAATTCATTATCAGTGACCGTTCTAATTAATCTATTCCGTGATTTTATTTTAGATAGCTTAAGCTACACACACATACACACACACGATTGTAGCGAAATCGGGACAGTATCCCGAGACCACTTACGTCGTCCGTTACGAAAAGGAATATAGACGTTCGTCCTGCCCGATTTAGCGGCCGCGACGACGCGACAGAGTTATCACGCCAAGAGCTAACCTAACCGTTCGCGTAACCGAAACCGTTGGCCCCGTCGAACGGTTGCCCCGTTTAGTTAACCGGGACGACAAACACGGACGATTCCGCCGCCGCGGACCGTTCGCGAACACGGCGCGCGCGTTTTTCACGGCGTAATAGGACGAACGGTTTGTCCGTCGGTCCCGACGGACAACGAAAACGGTTTCGCGAACAATGTGCGCCGGCGCACGTCTGTACGCGTCTATTTCACGCTCGCCCGGTCGTAAACGTATATTAGACCGACGAGTAATTTACGTATACAAATAAAAACCAGTCCGCCGTATTATAATTATTCGAGCGTCGTTGCATTGTTCGTCTTGAAAATCACTGCGCGCGTGTTGGACACTCGTTTTGAAACGGCGGTTTTCATTGCCCCGTGGATGGAAGAAAAATAACGAACGGGCCCGGTAACAATGGCGATTGTTGCCGCGGATTACGTACGGGCCGCGTTATTACGGCGTAATTGATTGCGCGCGCGTTTTGTCAGAATTCGTTTCGATGTCGAACACGGCCGAATCGAACGGACGAGCAGCATACCGATTCCTACAATTATTATCGTCCCGTTCGAACGGCGGCCGAATCCATTTTCAATTCAGTCCGTTCGTGCGAGCAATCGTTCGTCGTGGACATAACCGTTCCGGTCGTATTTCTTTCGGAATTATTAACCGTCGAATTCCGACGAACCGGTTTCGGGCGCGCGTGTCCGCCGAACGTTTCGGTTGTCCGTTACCGTTTCGGTACACGGACGGCCGCGCGGTGGAGACCGTTTATTCCCCCGCGTCCGATTTTCGTCCAGGCCGGCGCCCTGTCGTCGTCGTCGTCGTCGTCGTCGTGCACGCGCGTACCAGACCGGATGGCTCCGGTCAGTATCCACTTTCGTATTATTATTCCGTCTACGGTCGGACGAATAACGTACGCGATTGTCCGCCCGAGCGTTAACGATACCGTCGGCGTTACGATTTCGATAGCCCGAAATTTAGTAAAATTCGCGCGTAGGTTTCGGCGACGTACGTACTTGGGTATACAACAAGACGGTCCACGCACGCGGAAATATTCGATACATAACGCGTTTTTATATTTTCGGGTCGTTACGTGTTCGATACGTCATGTACGAATAAGATAAGTGGCGACGGCGTGTTGCGTCAAACAAAAAAAAAAAAACGTACCAAATTTCGTACGACTCGCTCACGTCGAAACTATAACCTATAACGATAATAATCGTATTAGTAATAACGACGATAATAATAATAATACGAACGTTCTTACGTATTATTGTCTTAAATTTAATTCGATTTACGCAACGGGCGCGATATTTCCAACGCCCGCGAAAATCGAACGGTCGTTACGGATCGCTTACGTCACACCCCCGGACAACAATAAACGCGTCGTTCGCAGTTGGCGCGCGCGTAACGAAATCAATCGCGGCGTTACCGCAGCCGTACGTAAGTCGAAAAGGGCCCGTGTGAATTCGTTCAATTAAAACGACAGCGACGATCGTATTTTCGTTCAAGACGCCGCGCCGCGTGCGTGCCCGAGTAAAAACCTTAGGCACGATAGCCGCCCGTGGAGACGGCGGCGACCGCGGTGATAATTGCGTAACGCGACACCACGCCCGCCCCGTTATCTATCGCCGTTTTACGGAATATTGCGACCATTTACTTTCTCGGTTTTCGGCCGTTCGTGTCTATTATCGTTATTCGCGGCGCGGCGGCCCCGGTTAAATAGGTCCGGGCGAGGTAGTTTAAACACGGCGGTTCGGCACACACACACCGGAGCCGTGTTCGGACGTTTCGACGTTTTTCGTCTTTTTTCTCGTAAATCGTCGCCGTATTTATCGCGCGTAACCGAGACCCTTTAACACCCGGCGAACGGTCCCCCCCCACCCCGTTCCGTAACGTTTACCGAACCGTTTCGACCATTTTTGGTTTACGCGGGCGTTCCGAACGCCACGACGGACGAGTACCGGCTGTTGGTCGGACCCGACCGTTTCGTCGACGGCACATTAAACGTAACGTTCGTTTCGGACCCCGTCCGGATATACTCGAACGCTTCTCGTCGTCGATGTTCTCCGATATTTCTCGTTTCGGTGCGCCGTAGTACCGTCAAACGGCGTCCGGTCCTCGGGCTGTGGACGGTCCGACCGTTGGCCGGCCGATCGGACGGACACTCGTTGACGCGCGTCGTCGTGCACGAACCGTTTATTAGTGAAATTAGTCGTCGCCGTGGACATCTCACGTACGGTTACGTAACGGAAATGGTCGGAATACGGGACGCTGACGGGAGCGTCGCCGGATGGCGAGACCGGCCGTTGCGGGGAAGGTGTCGTCGTCGGGATTTCGATATTTCGCGAAAGGCGAAATAACGCGCGCGCACGAGTGTCCTCGAACGGAGAGCGACACGGTGGAGATAGCACCGACAACCGCGGGCCGTGTTCTACTATAATCGTTATTGTTATATAAATCCGCGGCGGACCTTGAGACAAATTTTTTTCTGGGCCAGCGCCCGAACCCGAAAACAATACCGTATTAATAAGCGTACGCCCCGGGGCGAAAATCCGGCGGTCGGCAATAATAAACAGTCGGACGGCGGCAATGACGGACGACGTCGTCGCTCCCGGTCGTGTCCTCCCCCCCCGGGAGAGGGGGCGCTGTCGAGAAATTTTTTTTAACCCGTCGGACGATCGTTCGCGTTCGGACCGAGGTTACGTAGGTGTACCGTGAACCGGGTACGTAGTCCGAACGGCCGGAACTAGCCGAAAGTTTTCCATTCGGCCGCCGAAGACGGAACGCGAACGTAAAACAACGGACACCCGCTAATGTACGCCGGTTTTTCCGCGAACGACGTTATCTCGTCCGGGCGGATATTACGCGCTCGCGTTCCGAACGCTACGTGACGGAAATCGTAATAAACACCGGCGGCGGCGTCGTTATCCTCCACCGCGGGGTCCGCGTATCCGTGACCCGCCGCCGCCGCCGTCGTACGTGCGCGTTCGCGAGCCGGAGAAATTCAAATCGAAACGGCCATTAAGGCCCGCGGACCGTCCGAGCTATTGTTGTATTATTATTATTATTATTGTACGTCGCGTACGAATACGCCGAGTCATTATTATTACTCGCGCAGCCGTTACGGCCGCGGGGGACTTGTTTCGTAAATCCGTGCGCTTTGTTCGAGCGTTTTATCGGCCCGTCACACTTTTCGCCGTGTAAAGGGCGAACAAAACGTCGGTCCGCGGTTTCGAGTTTTCGGAAAATCGATCGTTTTGGAATTCCGTCGAATATAAACGAACGTACGCGCTTACCTGGTACCACGCGACCCTTGGTAATCCGGCGGCAAAATGAAAACGTAGAAGGGACGTCGAAAGGAAGTTCGTACTTATCGACAAAGTCGAACACTACGCGAAATCGATCTAGGTTTTCCGTAAAACGAGGGAAACCGTAGGGAATAATCCGAAATCACGTCACGTACGGTTAACCGTTGCCGTTGAGACGACCGTTTCATTGGTCTCGGTGTACGTACGCGTCCGTTTGGATTTATTAAATTTGTTCGCGCGTAGGAATTTCGTCGAACACCATAAAGCGATACAATCGAGAGCGATTTGCATCGATCGCGTACCAATAGTGGGTGTATATATATATGTATATGCGAACTGACGGGCGTATCGTCGTCCATTCGATTATCGTTACGATCACGCGGATGGCAAATACGTCCCGAAATGGGAGCCGGTCGCGATTAATCGAATCCGTTTTGGACAAGACGTTTTACGTGTGAAAAGGAACGGTAATCGACAAAATACAACGGTTTAAACGGATGCGTACGTTATTACTATCGGACAAACAATAGAGTGTGTGTGCGCGTGTAGCGTACATTCGTTACACAACGGTGGACGTTCGTACAAATTGTCGAACAAAGGAAAACCGGAAATTTCGTGTGTTGTTCGTGGGCGCGGCGACGGTATAGCGTAACGAAATCGGCGACTTCGACGACCGTGTCCCCCGTTAACCGGTCATCACCTCCATGAATTCTGCGAACAAAAAACGTGGATTATTTCGCGGCGTTCGCTCGTTCCCGATAAATTTATCCGACCCAGTTGGCGGTAGTAATAGTCGCTTTCGGTCCAGTCGGCGGCGTTATTTTTTTTTTGTTTTACTCGTCCACCGACGGCCGTTTCGACGAAGGGCGCGTGTCGACAACGCGTCGCGGTAGCCGCCGAGTGTCCACGGCGTCCCGACGACGTATCGCGGACCGAACGTCGATTTTCGTTCGCGTTTATAGATAGTGGAAACGGCCGCTTTTCCGTCGAAACGTATTCGAAAAGTAACCCAGCCAATCAAAACACGCCGGAAACGTTTCGTTTAAAATGAATCGCGAGTTATCGATTCCGGTCGATCGGAAATAAACGTACGAATATTATCGAAGTGTACGGCGGCGGTAATTTGCGGGAAAATTACACGAGTCGAGATAACGCGCGGTATTATTGACATATAGAAGATTGGTGTGGATTCTCGTTCGTCCCGGTAATAAATAGACTGCGAAAGAAGGCTCCCGTAGGCAATAATTCTCGACGTAACAATCGGACGCAAACTCACTTTTGGTCGACTGACACATAATGAAAAAAGTGACTCGCGTCCGCGGAATATCGTACCCTACACTGTAAAGCCTATCAAAACTAAACTCAACATACTGAAACTATACGTATTCGTTACATATGCAGGATCCTCTTGGGCGCCCTTCATCGGCCCTTCACAATGGAAACGTATTGAAGCCGTCCAGAACGTCGTCGAAAATTCGGTCCTCCGAAAACCAAAGAATTTCGATCCAAGACTCTATCCAAACTCAACCCTGAGCGATGTACTCATTCTTCAACCACGACCGCATCCGTCTACTAGGCGAAACATACACACCGACCACCTACGAACACCAACCAAATCCATACCCCAAATAACACGGACAGACTAACTTAAAATCACTCGCTAATTCCTTCACTTTCGTCCACTAGAAAAGGGCCTGGAATAGTGAACGGCAAATCGCGCACAAAGCGAAGCTTTACTCCCGCCGTACGATACACCGCCGTGTGGTCGACTTTATCGAATTCTTTCGAACCGTCCACGACCCCGGCACGGTTACATTTTTCGAGCGCGACGACACCGCGCCGCCGATACTGGCCTATCCAAAAGCATTCGTCAGAAAACGGTCCCTGTCACGAATTATTCGAAATAAGCGATCGCGTCCGCCGGTCGTTTTTCATTTCGCGTTTTCGTTCACCGCGTAAACCTAATCGTCGTTTCCCGTCGACCGTCGCGACGCTTACTTCAACCTCCCCCCGCCGGTCCCTTGAAAATATCGATCGCCGTCCCAACCGACTCGGCCGTTCTTACCGCCGACACTTGTCGCGTCCGTCCGGAAGAATAATAATCGGGTTTCAAAAACCGTTACGGCTGTCCCCCGGTCGGCGTGCCTACGCCACTCCGTCATCCCCACGGGTGCGCGGTGTAATTAATATCAACGGCTAACCCGCAACGCGCCACTGTAGCCGAATCGTCTACCCGGAGCGCCGAGTTGCGAGGCCGGGAACAACAATTTCGTAACGAAAATATTACTCCCGAACCGAACGTTCGTTGGACGGATATTAACGAACCGTCGGGCTAAAATCCGTCGCATTTCCACACCCCCAGTGCCCGCGTCGTGAAAAATCGTAGAAGTCGTTTCGTACGGGATTGGGCCGTTTTTCGGAGGAGTACGGATAGGATAGATACGCGCGCGCCGTTAAAACAATTCCAAAAAGTCGAATTTCGCGCGCGCGTATTCGCCCTCTCCGATGTTTCGGACACGGCAAAATCTGGAGTAGTATTTCGATTCGCTTCTATAGCGGAACGGTTTTTCGAACGAGCGTCGATTCGAACGCCGAAAATCGAAACGGAGTTCGGTAAATGTTTTCGATAATACGGTGGACCATAATTCGGCCGACATTTACGACCAAAACGGAAACAAACGCGCGCCGTCCGAACGAATTTACCGAAAAAAAAAACCGAACGGTTGTCGACCCCGTAACGGACGATTACGCGGAACGCGAATACCGCGGTATTTAATTCTATCGTACGGGTCTTTGATATATATTACCGAAATCGACGGAAACGTGCATAACGGTCCGCGTGAAGTTCCGGCCGTAAAAACGGTCGTACCGCCGGTAGAAAGTCACGCCAGCCGCGGCGAATACGAATGTGTGTAACTTCGCGGTGAGGAGGTCGATCCGTATTAAATACCGCGCGACGGCTGACGGATACGTCACAACGTTCGTAAATTCGTGAAAGTTTTTAATTTATTAATAAATTCCGAGGCGGGTCCGCGACGCGATTCGGTAAAAGGGAAAAAAAAAACGATCGGATTTTATTATTACGCGATACAGCCGGTAATCGTCGCGTGCATTATGTAGTCCGACCAGTAACCACCGCCACCCGGTTACCGACACAACGTGCCGTCCGACCGTATTCTCCACATCTGCCCCCCGGGGATACCACCACCGGGAAAGAGAACCGAAATTCGGGGATTGAAAATACGCCGGACCCGGCGATCGGAGCGCGGCGTTAATAAAAATACTCGTAACCGTATCCCCTCCGGCTATACCGGTCCGGCGGTAAACGTCCGTCGACGTTCGCTTCTTTACGTCGTGCACCGCGTCCGGTTATCGTGAACGCCGGTAATACCGCTGCAGCGTATCCCGACCTGTCGCGCCGTATCGTCGGCGAACGACGAATGTATCGTCCGTTCCTCGCGGCAATACGGCCGTCACGCGCCGCCGAATCGGAACGGCGTCGCGGGCCCGACGGACGGTCGAAGCGTTTTCGATAAAACGAACATTTGTTCGGGGTATTTCGAACGCGTCCGCGACACGGTCGCTCTAAATACGTACGCCTAACCGTTCGTGTCTCCTCGTTTACACGGGCTCCGGATTCGAACGATCGCCCACGCGGCCGACGTTTATCGTCGGATATTACGGGCCGACGGTCGGCTACGCGATCGGATTAATACCGGCGAAAACCACTTACCGTCAAAGTCTACCGTACCGGATCCGTCCGCGTCGATTTCGTCGATCATCTGATCCAGTTCGTCGTCCGACATGTTGTTGTCCAGCTCGGACAATATCTCCCGCAGCACCTCGGTCGTTATATAGCCGTTACCTGGACACCAAAACGCGTTACATTTTCCGTAGTTTGTCCGTCTTTTCAACCTCACTTTCCGACGATAATTTAGCGTTATTTCCCCTTTTCCCGGGCCACTTTGTATACTTTTATACGAACGAGAGAACGCGACGAGCATTACGTATATACACCCGGAACATCCCTTATGGTTGGTATTCGAGGTTTCCCTTTTGGAGTACGCGCCCTTCGAGTGGCCGTCGTGATTTTGGATTGGCCAATGGACGATGAAATCCCCTTTCGCTAAACGTCGTTCGTCACCTCTTCGCTTATTCGGTCCAAAAGTGTCCGGAACGTCGGGGCGTTTGCAAAAGTCGTACGAAACGTTCGCGAATATTTGTTTTTAGATAACAAAACGGTTTTTGGCGTTTATTAAAAAAAAAAAAAAGAATTTCGTTCGAATTCAGTCGCCACTATTGCACAATAGTACAATCCAGTAGACGTATCGTATTTTTAATATTGAACGTAAATACGAAAATACGCTTCAAGAACAAAACGCCCTGACCTTCGCAGGGAGGAAGTTACAAATTTGAATATTTATAATTTTTCGCGGCCTAACCTAACCTTCCCCACCAACTAACACACAACCGTTCGTACCTTCCTTATCGTACAGCCTGAAGGCTTCCCTGAGTTCGGTTTTGATCGCTTCCGAGTCCTCTTCCTCCTCCGTCATGAACTTCGCCGCCAGCGTGCAAAAGTCGTCGAACGACAACGTGCCGATGCCTGCGAAAGCGGAACGAAAACGATTTTAGCGTCGTGTTCCGAGTGCCGGGCAAACGAAAGTATCGGCCGAGCCTGAACGCGTCCGTCCGTCCGGTTCGTCGCCGAGGTCGCCCGCTACAGAAAACGGTCGGCAATGGGCGCCGCGCAATACCGCGCGACGTCGGACGGTGACACGTTCGGACGACAAACGCGGTAGACAATACCCTAACGTTCTATGGTCGTCGCGATTCGGCGCAACGATCTCGATCACCCATCCGACCTACGGATGCGCCGTCCGAGTAACGAAAAAATGCGATACGCCCGTACGATACGGTCGATCATTCCGACGAGTAAAATAATAGGAGAACGGTTTCGAATGCCGGGCTCTTTTATTCCGATTCCGTGTGCTCGGAAGGCGTCGATCATTTTCGTTGGAAAACGAGCGTGCTCCGTTCTATACGAAATTTCGAGGATCGGACTCTTCGGACTCCACGAAATTAAAAAATTTTCCGTCACTTTTCGGAACACATTTTGTATATATATATATATATATATCTCCGGTCGCGTATTATCGACGCGTTATTCATCCGTGGCATCGAATTGCCCGAAACGATAGCTCGAAAAAGCG
This sequence comes from Geopemphigus sp. TES_GeoC_2020, assembly GCA_025469175.1. Taxonomy (NCBI): domain Eukaryota; kingdom Metazoa; phylum Arthropoda; class Insecta; order Hemiptera; family Aphididae; genus Geopemphigus; species Geopemphigus sp. TES_GeoC_2020. Next base: position 9,026 of record JAIPRN010001200.1, on the reverse strand, counting down.
ATTACCGTCGTCGTACGAGATGGCGCGGCAATAACCATACACCGGGTCATCGTTAACGCGTCAAGGACGTAATAACCGTAAACGGCAAAAAACGAATATTCGCTTTTTCGAAAATTCTATAAACGGTCGTATAACGCGGATACGTTCAATTCGACGAATCGACTAAAATTCGCGTAAAACGTCTCTAGCGCGCGGATATCTCGTTATTTTAAAATTTCTTTTACCGACCGAGTGTATTTTTATATATTTATGTATCGAAGAAACAGACGTACGCCCCGGGGACTCGTATTATATGACACGTAGGTATTCGTCTCAACTAAGTTCGTATAACCAAACCTAACGCCGCACACGTATATAAATAAACGCAGCCGGCTTTGTCGAGAGTCGTTTTTTTTCTCGCCCCACTTCCACTGAAGCTCTTAAGTCGTAAAAGCGGAACACACACGCACATTTCGTCGGCGTCCCTAACCACGTCGAAACCTATATATCGTCGAATTCGGCGCGTTATTCTTCATTTTCGCGCGTCTCCCGTCGCGCATACACGTGACAGTTACTACCTGTGCGGAAAAAAACTCGCGCGCTTAAACAAACGAAACTAAAACTACGGGAACTTTTTTTAATACGCTCGCGAATCCCGGAATTCGAAACGCCAGTTATCGTTCGACGCGAACCGAAAAAAAAACGCAATTTCCGAGCCGATCCCGTCGAACGGATATCGTTATACTTCGAACGAATTTCGCGTCGAGGAAAGAAAAACAATACCCGAAGGCGAAAAACATCGGCCCGAAATATTAACGGGAAATTCGCTTTTCCGTTGGAAATGTTTTGAAATTTAAACGCTAACGTCGCTGCGAAAACAATGGCCCCTCGTCGACGTATCAAACGATGAATTTCGCTAAAAGGCGAAATGTACGGTTTCCAACGCGAGCATATCGACGCGTATAAATATAACGGTCGGATATTTTCGCTAAAAAAAAAATTCCGAATCGTGAATAATAATTTCGCTATTTTTCGCGACATATTCGTCGTTCCGTTCGACGTAATTTATAATTTCGCCGACGGTCCCGTCGTCCCGTCTCACAAATACGTTCTCCATTGTTCGTTTTTCGTCGCTACGAACTTCCGACCGAATCGACGCGAATCCATTTAAGCGATTTGCCTACTTACCAATCGCGTCCGTCGGATCGCGCGAAAGTAGTCGGCCGCGCAACAGTCATTTCGCAAACGGCCGTCCCGAAGGTCTCGCGATCGGCCGATTGAAAAGGATCGGCCGTTGGCGCCGCGCCGATCTAAACGGCCGACGGACGTTACCAAATTCGTCGAATCGGAAAAATCGTTTGCGCGCGTCGCCGTCGAGCTAGTCGACAAATACCGTCGCCGAAATAGGCCAATCGACCTTTACCGCGATAAATTGAATTTGTTTCCTCGAATTTTTCGGCGGCCTCGCGTTGTTGACGGTTTCGAAAAATTACCCGTTTCGTTTATTGCTTACAAAAAAACGAATTTATTTACCGGCCAGTCCGGACGAAATTTGGACGTTTTTAATTTGACGATTCGACCTTTGTATTTTATTGTGCGTTAATAGGCCTTTTATATATATATATATATTGGCGAACGTCCAATAGGCGATACGGCGAATGAAACTAAAGGGACGCCGATTAAAAGCGTATTCGCGTTACGGGACGTTCGAAACGAGGTGATAAAGTTGCGCTTAAAAACGGGCCCGGACGACGATTTTCACCGATTGATTATTCGCGTAAAATTCGTAACGTGACGGGAATTTCGATTTCAGTACACCGGGCCCGTTACGTACCGGACGGGGCCATTGACTGAGTTTCCGAGTTGTGGGGTACGAGCCGTTTTGTAAAGGCGACGAAAATCGGGAATAACAGCCTCGTACGCATTTGGAAGCGAATAACGACGCTTATGATATTTCGGGGCTCGGAAATTCGGAAACACCGAACCGACGTGACGAAACGTCGTAAACGACGTTGGCGACGCGGATGTTTCGCAATAACGTCCGAATTCGGGGGCGCGCGCAAAAACGTTACGCAACGTAACGCGAAAAAACCGAAAACTTTCTATTCGTTACAAATAACGGCCGGCCGTGGCGCAATCGGTTCGTTTATTTTTACGACCGAAATAATCGGCGCGTATTAACCGTTGTTTATTAGGCGAATAAACGACGAAACGGGCCGCGCGGTGGCCGGATTATCGGATTTCGTCACGCGCGTTTTTCGTGTCGCCCGTAATTCGTCGCCGTTCTCGGTACGGCGAATATATTCGCGAAGCGCTGACACGGTCGTCGGCGGAAACGTTCGGGCTTACGATATACGGGCTCGTTTGCGCCGCCCTCGTCGCGCGTGTGTTGGTCGCACTCGAACGGACTTTGTACGACGTCCGTGGAAAATACGAGGCGCGCGCCCAGTGGCGGAATACCCCAGTGAATACAGACGCACGAAGAAATCAACGTACCTTGATGGTCGATCTCGGCCACGATGTTCCTGACGGTCCCGGCGTCCGTGGCGTGACCCAACATGTCCAGTATCGTGTTGATGTTGTCGCACGTGATCCGGCCATTTTTCTCCGTGTCGAACGTGTCGAACGCCTTCCGCAAAACTTGTAACAAACACCAACGATTTTTTCCCCCTCGAAAAACAATAAAAATTTCCCCCGGCGCGGTAGTTTCGCGCTCTGCACGAACGTTACCGCGAATAAAACCCGCGCACGTACCTTTCAGTTGATCTTTGCTCAACGTTATCGGATCGTTGACTTCGGTGGCTTGTGGGGGCGGGTCCATCCACGACTGTAAAATACGCGCGCGTGCGGAACGATTAATTGACGTCCGCCGGCGAGGCTTACCCGGTATAACACTTACCATGGTCTCGAGTCGCGTTCGGGTTGTTGGCGCAGGACGATAATTGACCGGACCGCGTCGGAGTCGCCCGAAAGTTTTCGACAATAATGGCGCGAGGGACCGCACACGTCCGTGTACGCGACCCGAAACGGTTTATTTATAGAGCACCGATTTACCTTTCGTAACGCGTTTGGGCGGCGCGAGGCGAATTAAAGTTCGATCGATCCGAACGAATAGCGCGACACTATTAGCGCGGCGCGCGCGCGTGAACAGCGGAGAAGAGGGGAAGGGGCACGCATATATTTTTACACCCGTTCGGCGGTACGCAATTTCGTTAGTAGGCCAACTTGTAAGCGTATTTTCGTTCGCCAGAGACATTTATTCGTTCACGGCACGAAGATATCGTTTACGCGCTGTACGTATATATTGGGGCGTGTCGATAGCCCAAAGTTTCCGGGTGAAACGTCGACGCGTAACACGACGTGAGTTTGTAAAACAAACGGATTTTCGATAATAGGCGGTCGAGGCGCTGCCTATGCCGGTCTGGTCAGAGCGACCGGTACGAAAACGCGTACGCCGCTGGTGTTCTGCTTCGGTAACGCCGCGAGGGTATTTCGGACGCGTTCCGTACATTGTCCGACGGCCGTCGGTATCAACGGTATCAACGCGACTGACGTTATAACTATACCGTGTTTACGGCGAGCCGACCGTGATGATTGTAAGCGGTTCGTCGTCGGCGTGACCGACGTCGTGGTTGCGCCGACACGTTCGACGACGTTCGTTGCGAACACCACCGATTGGGCCGATCGGCCGCGACGCGCGAACTTATCGCGATATCAGAGACTTCGATTCGCTTCGAACGAGTGACGACCGCTTGACCGACATCGCCGAACGCTGTAAAATCGATTATAAGTAGTCCGTTTCGTCTCGAAGCGCGCGGAATTCCGGAACGACCTGTACACAACTCCGGCCGAATACGGCGATCGGTTTTCGGTTAATCGGTCCTCGACAAACGCGACGACGTTTTAGAAAGTAAAACGTACGGGCCGGCGTTATTACGTTTAGGCCGGGCGAATATTAAAAGGGAATAGGGCAATTCGGAAAACGATATCCGACCCGCGGTGGACAGGGGCCCGGCGCGCAAATACGGTACCGCAACGAATAACGTAATTTCGCCTTAATATCCCCGGCGATTTCCCGTCCAGATCGCTTAAAAAGATTCGGGAGGGCGAACCGTTTAAATACCTCGTTGTTTTATTACGCGCGCGTCCGCCCAAGATTGGAAAACCGTTGCCCCGCGTCGCGTTCCCGACGAAAACGGTCGCCCGAAATAACTCGTAAATTACCGTACGGGAAATCCGGTTAATTCCACACCGGGAGGGGAGTCGTCTCTTTCGCGAAACGAGGACCCATTAACTTCTTCTTATGTTTTTTTCGTTTGTTTTTCAATCGCCGACCCTATCGGATAACCCGAAACGACTTCTCGCGGATATTTCGGCCGGCCGCTGTCGTACCGCCGTAATCGTCGCCCAGTCGGCGAACACACACACACACACATACATGGATCCGATACGTTTCGAAATTGGCGCGCGTACGGTTTTCCCGTTCACGGGACGAAACCGAGTCGAAATCCGTCCGAAGAACGACGCGAATTTTCCGTAACTAGCGTCGCGTTAGTTTGTTTTCAGTCGATTTTTCGAAAAAAAAATAAGTCGCGACGTAAGGTCGGAATCGCCTAGGCTTTTGAATAACGGGCGTGCTTGACGTTTTGTCGGGTAAAACGTTATTTTTTTCCCCCGTAAACATTTTACGCCGAGTCGAACATTATAAATAAACAATTTCCATCGGTCGTCCTTTTACGTCCGCTCAACGTTAACGAATGGCGAATAATTGCTTGACCGTCGACGCGGACCGATATCGTTCGGAACGGGTTCGCCTCGTGAATTTCTTTTCGATTTTGTCTGTACGGCCACGTTTTCGGCAAACACTCTGGCGTTCGTAACTGAACGCCGGCGGGTCAAATTACCCGGATCGATATGGAAGCTTCGGGCGCGACACACCGCGCGCGTCGGGGAAAAGCGTGTGCCGGACAACGCGTAAAATCGCGTCACGGTGTACGCGTCTAGTTGTTGTTTTCAAGTAGTTCACCCCGTGAACCGAAAAAATGGCGAACTTGCCGAAACGGTTTTGGGCCGATAAACGCGTTTCCTCACCCCCCGCGCACGCATACACGGCCCTATATTTGTCTTTCGGTATTTACAATTCTGTGGTTGATAGGAGGCGTACGTCGCCGCGATAAATTTCCCCCGGCACATTTCCGCGGGGATGGACGGGCGGTGTTCGTTTTTGTTTCGCGTCGTTTCGATTAAACGTGACGCGTACCGTCGAATGGCCGTACGTTACGAATTTATCGACGCGTCAAACGAAAAACACCGTCGTTTCCACAGTTCGGTTCGTCGACGAATTCGTTACCGAAAAACCGCGGGAAAATCACCGTCGTGGATCCTCCCCCCCCCGATGTTGCGACTACTAAACTATTACGTTTGTACACCCTCGGTATCGTCTCGTTCCCACGCACCGTCCGTTCGCGTTTTCGCGATCAGAAAAAAAAAACCGTCAAATCCGAACGGCGTACGCGTCCAACAACCGGACTGGAGACTACGCGCGTGCCGTACTTTTGCGGAGTCGTAAGAACACCACGCGGATTGCGTCGTCGGACGCGTCGACCGAGTTCCATCAAAATCGGACACGTCATATTCGGTTTCGTAGGCCGTAAGACATAAATCAATATTTCCGATCGGTACGTAAGTATAGAACGGCTGGATGCCACTAGTTCAGTAGCACGACGGAACGCGAGTGACCGGTAACTTTTAACCGCGCTAGTTGTTTGATTTATAATCGACCGGAGTGACGTAAGTAGGTTTTTTACTTTTTCCGTTACGAACCCGCGTCGGGCACGTTCGAGCGGCCGGTAGTAATGGAACGAAGGGACGGCCGTTCGTCTTGCGCGTTATTTCGGGAAAACGAGCGGTTTTCTGATCCCGGTTCGTTCAACACGGTCATATTAACGCCGCCGCGACGCCCTCCCGTACCGGACGCCGATCGAAGAACCCTCCCCCGGGGGGAGGAGGACATTACTTTAATTAAATACTGGAACAACGGCGAGGTTTCGTCTCGAACCTCCCCGTTCGGAAAACAACTTCGTCGTCGCTTTTTCAATAAACGTTTTAATTGTTAAAAAATTACTCGTAATTGTCGTTCGACCGTAACTGGGGCGATTAATACGAAAAAAAACTTTTCACCCGGCCGGTCAGTTTCTTAATCTTACGTTGTTACGTAAAAATTATGAGCCGCTCGAACCGTAACTAGGTTATTTCGAAGGAATATTGGAGGACTGATTCGGTGGCCTTTTGACGAAACGACGGATTCGACGTGTTCACCGAGATAACGACAGCGAAACGTCGATATTCGACGATAAACCAACTAACATTCGTCGGACCCGTTCGGCTGGTGCCCGAAGTTTCGGAACGTTTCGTTAAACTTGTGTAACGGCCGCTTAAGTAGGTTTCCTACGCGAGTATGTTAATGCGGAATGTACCCGACCACACACATACATCCACTCGACCGGTCGGATCGAGTTTCGCGAACTTCGCCGGGGCGTAATAAATACACGCGCTCGTTTTCAACCGACGGACAACTCGACCTAATCGAGTTCCAATTGAACGCAATATATATATAACGTATCTAATACCTTTAAACGAGTAATTCTCGTATAGAAATATATAATCTCAATCTCGGAAACGGCTCCGGCGATTTTCATGAAATTTAGTACGCGGGAGGGTTTCGTGGGCGATAAATCGATCTAGCTAGGTTTCGTTTTCGGAATACGTCGTTTTGTCCGCGTTCTCGGGCAACGAAAAACGTTTTACGTAATAAAATATTATTATTAGAATACGACGGTAAATTTCGCCACCATCCACAAGGCGGGCGCAGCTCAGGCGGTAAATCGGACGGTCCCTAAGCCAGGAATACCCTCGATTGTAATATAATGTTAAACTAATTGCGCTCGTGATTTTTTATTTAAATAACCAGCACATATTTTTTTATCATCGTGTCGGTAAGATGGAAAAATATTATTCATATTTCGTCATTATGTAATTTCGTATCTAAATATAATTTCCACAAAACACGATTTACCAAAAAAAAACGAATCGGTCACCCGATATTTTTATATTACATACACGAATATGCGTACGTATATATCGTCGGAGTTAAAACGACCTAGAAAATCGCGCTTAATGTTGGAATGCGCCGAAACTTGGAATTCGAACACCGGCGAAACGGTTTTTTTTTTTACTATGGAAAGTTCGGTAAACGTAATCGGAGTACTTAAAAGGGCGAATGAAAATCAAAATCGTGGACGACGATCGCGGCGCCGGATCTAAACCGTTCGGCGAGCGCCCGTAAACGCGATAGTACGCGATTAGCCGATTTCCGGGCGATTCGGAACATTCCGCACTACGACTGGACGGGGCGGCGCCCGGTGGGGACGTTTCGACGTAACGAAATCGAGCCGGTTTTCCGGACGGTTTGGAACGGTATCGTTTCGTTATTACACCGTCGAAAGCGATCGTCTCAACGGCTCCGAAACATAGGAACCGTCGATTGCGCCCGTACGGATTTGTACACGACTATCGCGGACGATAAAAACGTATACGAATCCTATCGTTATAGACGACGCGTACCGTTTACAAAACGATATCGACGGTTATCAATACCATAGGCGCGGTTAACGGGACGACCGCCAACCGTAATTTTCGTTTAACACGTCGGGCGAGTAGTTCTTCGACCGCGCCATTCGTAACCGCCGTCGTAAACGGTCCGTTTACGGGCGCCTAATTGAAAATACGTGTTTACGAACTTTACGACGACGAAAGTAGCGAACGTTCGCGTCGATTTTTAAGTACTTAAGCGGTGTTGTAGGTGGGACGCCTCCCCCTCCCAACGGAAGGTGCGCCGAAGAAAGTTTGCGCCTACGGGCGCCGAGCGTCGTAATCCGGCCGCGGACGAACGCTAATAAAATACGAATTTCTAATCGCGAAATTCGCCGGCAACGGAGGATATTTATCACCGGCGGTCGTCCTACGCGCGCACGACCGCCGCCGGTTCGTCCGGTCAAACGGTTTTATTACGACGAGCGTCCACGCCGATTCCGGTAGCGATCCCATAACGGAAAACGTCCGACCGATTTCTCGTCGACTAGTTTTCTGAATTTCTAAACGGCGCGCGTTACGTTAATACCGCCCGTCGGCCGGTATTCGAATTCCCGTCGCGTCGAACGGGCGAACCAAATGGCCGAGGACGGCCAAAGAATGGCGGCGATCCGATCGTTCGGACTTGGAACGGATTAGGGCGGCCCGTCGTTGCCGACCGTTCGGCGGGCGTAATAATAGAACGACCGGCGGGCGTTCAAAGGCCGCGCAAAAACGCGGCGGCGACCGTGCGGGCGGCGTTATCGAAACCGTCGCGGAAAACTTTGTCGCCCGAATAGTTCGACGGGAACGGGTCGATAACCGTCTCCGTACGGGGACATTTTAAAACGCCAAACGGAATTTCCGTATTCGGTGCCCTAACGTCCGACATCGCGAAACGTTTGTCCGCAACGCGTTTGGTTTACGCCTAACCGCCGGTCACATTTTCGTCCTCGACGACGTGACGAATCGGCCGTTTGGAATTCGCCGGCCCGACGTCCGCGTAACCACCGGCCGAATTTATTAGCCGACGGCGGGGAACGTTTTGAATAATTCGAGCGTAGTACCGGAACGCGTTCGCCCGCCCTGAGCCGATTGTTTTGGAAACCGATCGGAATCGCGCGAATATCGCGGCCAGTCGTCGGACTCTGACCGTAGAACGAAATAGTATGTACACCCGGACGATAGTTCGTAATTTTAACGGAAAATGTGACCGAAAACGTACACTTTTGTTACGACATCGTTCGTTACGTGCTACGGCAAATCTCGTAGCCGATACTCGTAACGTGTTTCGAACGGTTCGAGAAAACGTTTTTTTTTTTTTTTGTATTTCCGACAAAAACTAACGTGACGGCCGCCGTCGCTCAACGGGCCGAGCAAACGTAACGAAATAGACAGCGCGGACTAGCGGTGTACCG